>CAEFZX010000256.1:0-43055 GCA_903066825.1 Alfaro cultratus | reverse complement strand
GTTTTTTTTTACTATCTTCTTCTTGTGTGTTGTTTTTTGGCTCTCTTGTACAAGCACTTTGAATTGTCTTTGGCTGAAAGGTGCTATATAAATAAAGTTGCCTTGCCTTGCCTCACACTAACATATCACTCCGCTCCAATCAAATGGATAAGTAGATCATTAAAATCCATTCTGCAACAGTATAAATGTTGTTTACATCATCAAGCAATTTTTACTAAACCTGTTGGAATAAAACTCAGCAAAGCTTTCTACTTCAGCAGTGCTTTGAGAACCATTACTGGAAATTTTATTACTCTAATTCCTGGTGGTGATTGAATGCTGCAGTTGGCAGTTAGCCTACTCAGTAATTGCGTTTAATATTTGGTTGTAGGGAGATGGTAATGGTGAAAGATGCTACAAATTGGTGTAAATTCTATTTAATGAATGCACACGTCCTCTGTTTTCCAGTGAAATTAAGCTTAGAAATGACAGGAAATGTCTTTGCTGTGAGCGCAGGACATACCAGTGATATCCCATATGTCCTTTGTCCTGATGTCATTCCAGGCCACACTGAGCCTGCTGCATAGTCCTGCATTAATGAGACATAATGCAGATAATATCCACAGCATGTTGCTCCCTAAATATCATGTCTGTTATGCATAGTACATGTGACAAAAGTACAAGCACTAACACCTGTGAGGTTTTTGTTGTCCTTGTGTGTAAATTCAATTTATAAAGGTCAAATCTATGTAAAGGTTTAACTACATTTCTATAATGTTGTTTCACACCAAGTTTTTCCTTCTGGTCTTTTCTTATCAGCAAAGGAAGGAAGTATAATGATATACTTTATTTAGAGATAATGGACGTTTTTATCAGACAAGAAATCGTGTTTGCTCTAGAAAGGAAAAAAGTCATTATAAGAAAGGAATCTCCCTTTAGCCTAAGGCTTAAATTACTTGTTGTGGTACTAATCAGTTTGGAAATTTGGATGCTGAACATTTGGTTGAACAAGACAAATAGCTGTGCATTCAACAGTAAAACTTTGAATTTTTAGTTTAGCTTAGTCAAAACGTGACGTTATATTTACTTTTTCACTCCTGGTGCATCACTGGAAAAACTCTACCATTTACCGTCATGATTATGAGTATTGGCAGGTTTCTACTGGTATAGAATTATGAATAAATTCTAGAAGTAAGGCACTTAAAAAGCAATTTATTTTTGATTTGATCGATGGATGGGAAACAGGATTAAACGCTGGCATAGAAGGAAAATAAATTGAAGAGTTGGTGCAGACTCTTCTCTGTTATCGTCTAAATTATCAGATTGATTTTAAACAATCGAGAACAGCAGAGGAAACTCCCATGGTTGTTTATGTTTTAAAATGCAGGAGGTTTTCTCCAGCTGCCCTTAATGAGTCTTGATCATGTTGGGTGTTGCCTCCGCTGCTCTCACCATGTATCTTCCTGTAAGCGGCTGTCTGTGTTTTGACCACTTTTCTCTTCATTTGTCTCGTCCACTCTCCGCCGATGGGTTGAGCAAACAGACGTCTGTTGGCCAGCGCCTGTTAAAGCAGGCCACCCTTCGTCACAACAGAGGCAGTGAGAGGGATCTGTATCTGAGACGTGATTCTGCATCCATTCTGCTGATCTAGCTCGCTAACTAGAATGAAGAGATTTGTGTGTTCTGGTTTCTATGTGTTATTTTTAATTACCGCAGACTTTTGCAGATGTCTTCACAGATAACCCTGGAAGGCAAGCACACATGAAAGCAATTTACAGGAGCTGACACGTTTATTCACTTAAAAAGTAAAACAATCTCAAATAAAAATTTATTTGATCAAAACCACTGATGTCTCAGTTAGAGATACTCAACGATTCATCAATCCATGCATTGGTTGTACCAACTTGTCCATGTAGGATTGCAGGGGACTGGTGCCAATCTTCAGGGGTCAAAATACAGTCTGGACAGTTTCCCAGTTTACCAATTAAATGAAACAAAATCATTGGGAAATGCATATTTTGCCTTTTAAGGTGTACTAGAGACTTTAACTACTAAATTTATATCAATTAGGAGGATTTGGTCTGATTTCTTTAGGGTTTAATGTATATTAAACCCTAAAGAGTCATTTTTCATTTACAGCTTTAACCCTATTCCATTTAAAATAAACAACATGCATTTTCCACCTCTCAAAATTTTAAAGAAAACCTACGACTTTCTATTATGCAAGAAATTATCAGGACAGCCATTTTTTCCAATATACATGAGCCTTAAGCAGCCATTCTGTCACTATTAATCAGTCATTATTCATACTGGGCTCAGACACTAAGTCACAATGTGTGGATATGTGAGGGAGAGCAGAAGATTTCTAACGGCTCTGCAGTTAAATTAGGTCTTATCATAATGTCAAAATAAAGAAAAAATATTCGAGTTTAGGCATTTTAAACTGTTTTAACATTTAACACAGTTGGCACAATTAGTAATTATTGCCAATTGTATAATTACCTGTACACATAATCATGTGTGTATTCCTTGAAGAAATTCCTTGAAGACTCTTTGCTTTAACATTTTCATTCTCTGTTATCTCCTGTTATAAAAGTGGCAGCTTGAGAGACTAGCCAATCTGCAAAGGTGGAAAATAAGTTTCTTCCTTTTTTGAAGCTACATAATGTGTAAAGTACTTACAAATATATGCATGAGAGAAATTTTCAAATGAAAAATAAATTCTAAAACAGACAGACTTCCCTTCACCTTCATTAATATTTATGTACTCATGTCTCTGCAATGTTAAACCTTTCTGTACATCTGTTTCACTGAAGTGCACACAAAATTACTTAAGAAGAACAATAAATGGCAACAGTTACAAAAATAGAAAGAGAAATATATGCAGTAACAGTATGGATCTACATTTACAACCGTACCGTGTGCATTGAAGATGACAATAACTTAAAGCTAATTTTTTTGTTTGGAACAAAAACAAATCCTTTGCTTACATTACTTGGCATAAACCATAACTTTAAAAGGGAATACATTATGAAAGTGAGCTCTGCTAACTCTAATTAGCACAGTGTCTTTGCTTCGTCTGTCTTCTGCCACTCCGTCTCCACCGCTGTTCATCTTGTCTGACGGTTATCAGATAAGAAAGGTGTAAATTGCTTCCCACAGCTTCTTCAGCAAATTCTCTAGCGCTTTCTGTCATTCTTACTTCCTTTTTTCCCCTTTCAAAATTTTCCCTTTCTTGTGCCCAACCAGGTAAGGAAGGACACAGCACAGGTGTACGGTTTTCTTCATTCATGAAGCTCTTGTGGAAATCGATGTGATAATTAGGGGATGTCATGGAGTTAATGTGTGGTTTTGGTTCCTCCGTGCATGTCTGGATGTGTGTGTTCATGCTAATTTCCACAAACTATCTCTGGTGTTAATGAGGCAGGCTTTCAGCCAGATTTTCCCCCTCTTTTCTCCTCCACTTCTCAGGAGAATATCTCACAATCACACTTTAATGACCAGCCAGCACGGTGGGAACGAAAGCGGAATAGGAAAAGGGAGCACTATGGTATTGTGTGGAAAAAATATAATTATTGATCAGCTTTAGTCCAAGGTAGGCAAAATCGCCACAGGATATATTAACAAACAGGTTATAAAGTTTGCACAGCCAGCATGAAATCATGGATTTGAGAATCTGGTCTCGATAATTTCCCAAGGGGGTGATGAAGATGATCTGCAGACTGTAGGCCACATGCTGTTTATTCATGAGAGAGCTTCATTCAGGGTTTAATTTAATAAACATTTGGTCCCCGTATTGTGTAATATATATATATATTGCAATCAAAAATGCGAGGTATTTTATCCTTCTTGTACACATGATTCTAGTTTCAGAAAAAGGAGAAGGAAAGCGCTGTCAGACTGTGATTTGAAATTGTTGTTTATCACTGAATTGTTCTGATAATGAAAATCAAATGGGGGGCTTCCACACTGCTATTATGCCTCTTGGCAGAGCATTTGTGTTTGTGTGCTCGCACTATAATCATGTGCATGCAGTCTTAAAGTGGCCAAGTCATGTTGGAGGAGAGCTTACCCGCCTCCAGCAATAAGCGTTGGCTCTGAGGCAACTGGCACAACGCGAGTGCTTGGACACGGGCTCTGCCACTGCCAGGTGTGTTGAGGAGGTAATTGTCATTGTGGCCGGCCCAAGGCCAACAGCTTAAAGGCGGAGAGCTGTGGAGAAAATGAGGAGCAGCTTCTGCTCGAGTCTGTTTGCCTGAGGGGTTAGCTCAATATCTGTGTTGTTGCTTATCCGATTCCACTCTGTCCCCCACTTTGTTCTTGTCTGATTGTTTAGTTCTCCTCTTGCTTTTCCTCTTCTTTCTGTCCTGGTCGCAGCGATCCGTGATCATTTGCAGTTCTGTCTGCTCCTCTGCTTTGGCTAAGCTTTTCACCATTTTAATTTCTTTTTCCTTTCATCTCAGGCTTTTTGTATCACAAAGTTTAATCATCAAGTGGAGCTCTTGTTGGAAAGAATTATATGAATGTTTAAATAAATGAAATAAATATTTCCTAGTAATATCATGTAATTCATTGTTTATGAGGGAACTCAATAAAATTAAAAAGATAATTTCTTTGTGAACAAAAATCAATGGTTGAGTTCAACTCAGTGGTCTTTGAAAGCACTGTTAGAGTATTTTTCTCCTTCTTTCACCATTATATAGCTTCTTTTGTTCTTATATGTTATTTTTTTAACTTGATATGAAAGAAATGATATGAAAAAAACAAGAGATTTCTTTTGTGAGAACATAATTATTTAAAACAAAATAAAATTAGGCTCAGTGAATGCCAAAATAAAAGTGACAGAAGCTCATTAATTGTTTTTTTATTTTTTGTTGTTGTACCTCTAACTGGACTTAAATTGAAAATCAGTGACCACAAACATAAAGTTGTTTCAACAAACGTTCCACAAACGTGAAAAGGAATCATAAATTACGTTTCTGTTCATTTTGCAGCTGTATTATTGACCTATAGGGAGGGTTTGTTGGGCTCAAGAGTGTAAGCCAGTGAATGAAAACAAGCACATGTTTGTTTAACATCCCCCTCCATCAGAACATTGCCAGCCCATGAATTATGAATAAGGGCTTGTGAGGCTCTTTTCATGTATTTACCCTATGTGTGTCTACATCTATTTGCTCATGAACGTATCCGTTAGTCTGTCAGTTCCTGCTCTGTTTCATTCATCCATTGTACTTTTACACACCTTGGAAAAGTTTACATGTTGCGTTTGTCCATATTTTTCTCACATTTCTCACAAGAACCACAAAGTTCAATGTGGGTTATTGGAATTTGAATAAACTAGATTAACACAAGGTGCAGATTATTTATGAAGTTAGAAAAAAAACATTCTTTTTCTTAATATTAAAAAGTGTTGCATGCTTTTATTTTTAACCTGCTTTTGCTCTGATAGCCCTAAGTAAAAGCCTGTGAAATCAGTTGCCCTCAGAGGTCACCCTATTAGTCAAGAGATGTCTGTATTCAGGAGATCAAGTGAATACACAGACACAGTGTTTAGCCTATTAAACATTTTGGGACAACGTATAATAGGCTAAGGCAGCATGTTGGCAGCAACATGCTTTGGGGATAATTCTTCACAGCAAGAACAGAAAAGCTGCTCAAAGTCCAGAAATTAATCCAGCTATTTATCCAATCTGGCTGAGGTTGAGCTTTTTTGTAAAAAAAAAAAAAAAAAAGAAGAAGCAAAAAAGTATTTGGATATGCAAACCTGATGAAGATTTAATTGCAAATTTAATTTAAGGTGGTTCCACAAAGCATTGACAAAGGTATCTTCAAAATTTTTTATTTTTGTTGGCAAAACATTTTTGAAAACCATGTGTCCTTTTCCATTCAGTCTGTGGTGTTAAAATGTGAACAACTTCAAGGAATTTGAATAACTGTTGTTTATATGTTGCACATTAAATTACCTCGCAATGTAGTGTTTAGTAAGTTGTTGTAGTATTGATCAAACCTTTCTTATTCTCTCTTTCTGCTGTTCATTCTTTAGAAACCGTCGTTGTAGAGGGGCCAGAGTGAGAGACGAGCACATGAGGAGCAGAAACGTCTCGCCATCAACATCCTGACGAGTAACCTTGCTTCTGCACCCCACCACACGCCCGCCAACTCCAGAAGTGGGCGTCAGCAGGAAGGAAACAAGTGACCACTCCTCCTGCAGGCATGGTAATGCACTGATTGTTTTGTAGGTGCTGGGGATTTCTGCGTGGGGGGTGTGGATTATCCACAGTGGAGAAATCACTTCTCTTGAATAGAGGCCGTGAGTTCAATCTGATAATTTGTTATACACATCGCTAACAGATAGTGTAAGTCCTGGCTGAGAAATAGATGTGTGATAAAGGCTTGTTCAGGGCAGATAGGGGAAGAGAGCTCATACATCAGTGAGAATAGAGTAGATGTTGAGAGGCTCTACCATAAGAAAAGAGAATGAGTTATGAGCATTTAGAAAATGAAGAAATGCAACAAAATAGATAAGATGAAGGAAAAAGAGGCAGAAAATAAAACTATTTACAGCATCCTTCAAAATAATAGCAATTCTTATAAAAGTTTTTAACAGCAGTATCATAATATTACATTATAAATGTAGAAGATCCAACCTGTAATTTGGGAACAATTGTAGCAATATCATCTCTGGCACCATAATGAGCTCAAACATATGGTCTAATCAACTCAGAATTGGTTAAACTAATACAAAACTAACATTCTTCCATAGCAGCTTCTGTACCCTGACCTAAATCCAGTGCATAAAAGTGGACCCAGGAAAATATGCAGCTAAGATTCAGCAAAAATACAAAACCAGCGTTTTCTGTTTCAATCATTTACATGAACGTGTCAAAAAATAAAAAATACCAAGAACACAGTAATGGAGAAGACTGCTGATATAAAAGTTGTCTAAAAGTTTCCCCAAGTTGAAAAATCTACGTAATGCTGTTCCTAAAAAAATCAGGTTTTATTCAGAGTGCTGTATCTAAGTATTTCTATGGAATGTTAAGTGAGATAGCAAAAGCTGCATAAGCAAAGATGATTACCAAAGCTACTTAAAAACTGAGAGACAAAAAAACAATGATTTGAGGAACTTCTCCAAGAGTCGCTTCACAAAGGTGAACCAGGATTTCAGTTACAAATTTTGCTTTTGCCAGATAAAGCTTCAGAAGTTCCTTGTCTGAAAAAGGAATGGATTAATCCTCAGTGGTCTAAAGTCCTCTCTTTTTCTGTTGAAAATAAATGCAGCAAACACAAATATTCTGCTTTTTTTCAATACTAAAGGAAACTTATTACAGTATAATGCAGTTAAACAGGATTTTATTTTAATGCATTGCCAATGCATTTATTTAATAATATCTCATTAG
This sequence comes from Alfaro cultratus, assembly GCA_903066825.1. Classification (NCBI taxonomy): domain Eukaryota; kingdom Metazoa; phylum Chordata; class Actinopteri; order Cyprinodontiformes; family Poeciliidae; genus Alfaro; species Alfaro cultratus. The sequence continues at coordinate 35,676 of CAEFZX010000256.1, read as the reverse complement.
CATGGGGTGCAAGTAGTGTTGAAGATTTTATGTATGGCTGTTTTTCATAGAGCCAAGCCGTTTTCTCGTGACCTTTTGGATTTTCTCTTTCACATTAGTATCACTGCATAATTAATATTTCTAGATTTAATTAATGTGCTCTGTCTTGCTAATATGCTCCTGACATTTAGTGAATAAATATTATTGTTTAATAATAGCTCTTTTGTCTGCATATTTTGCATGTTTAGAAAGAGCAATGAAGTGTAACAACAAAATTTTTAATTATGTTAGAAAAGGTGTAAGATGCCTGTTGCAGGAGCACAGAGATACTGTTCAAAGGAACTTGAGCACTGGGTGGAGAGAACGGCTCAGAGGATCAAAGAGAGCTGAGGAAAGAGAAAATGACAAGAGGAAGCAAATAAGACCATAAAACATAAATGATAGAATAATATGAAAATAACGGTAAAAAGGAATGTTGAAAGCAAAAGGGGATGTGCAAAGTGGAGGAGTGGAGAAGGAGCATTAGGAGCAGAAAGGTTGAGGTAAAACGTGTGCGGGACGGAGGATTGATTAATGGTCTTGGCTTGTGACAGTGGAAGTTCCTTTCCCATGGGGGTGGGCTGAGCAGAAGATAAATTATTAAAAACTAGAACAAGAAAAGGGAGGAGGAGAAATTGGTACAAAAAGTGAATAAGTGGAAGAGTCGTTTGTTTGAGAGGCAGAGGAATGAAGAAAAACGGGGAGGAGAGGAGAAAAATGCATTTTGGAAAGAAAACAAGATGTTACTGGTGGTGCTGAGGTTGGACATTGCACAAAAGGAAAACATAGCTGAGCTCATAAATAACCAAGGGTAATGAGACCAGTGCATGCCCCATGCTGCAAACTCAGTACTGTGATTACTCCTGACTTAGGGCAATGCAGCAATTGCTGACCTTGGCAGTGGCGTCAAAATGCAAGCCAAACAACAGAGCAAACAACTGTTTTCATTGATGTTTCTATAGAAGTTCAATAACTACATTTTGTTTGTAAGTGTACACTGTTCTTTCTGTCTGATTGTTTGACCATGTGGTCACATTATTGGTGTCAGCCTAGATTTCTCTAGAGAAGTTGTCCCAAATCCTTAGAAAAATGTGATTTTGTATTTCACGTGAGACACCTTGGCACCAGATTAGAGCAGTTGTTAACCCAGTGGCCTTGCAGCAGATGATCATAGATTTGATTCCTGTGCCACCAAAGCACCAACTTTATTCTTTCTGTTGAAAGGAAGAGAAGACTACAAGCTAAATTAGATGGTCTCACTACTTTCCATTTCACTTTTCTATTCAGCACCAGTTTTAGAAAAAAAAAAAAGCCAGCCTTAAAAAATAAACATAAAATGAATGCTTAGTGCACGAATAATAGATCACAGAGTCGGAATTAGCCATTAATTTTTCATTTCAAAGTTTTGTATTTACAATACACCCTTTTTGAAAGCCTACTGGCTTCAGGTTTGCAGTTCCCAAACTTCTGAAGCAGTTTTTCAGATCTCACTGCTGCACTGACTTAAGGAGAAACCGTTTAGTAAACCACCTAGAGTTTCTCCAGACATTTCTTTAAACCAAAGCTTAATGCCTCAATGCAGCTGAGCAAAAGCACATCAAACATGTTATGAATTGTTGTGAATTGTATAGAAATGACTTATCAAGTATGATGTTAAATTAATATCCAGTTCAAGTCTGAAATGCTTGGTTTCTCCCAAAGATAAATTAAATGTTAGCACAGCAGTTTCAAAGCAGTTGAACATGATCATTTCCATCATCATGCTGCCAAAATTAATTTTGGCATGCAGAATTCGCATGCATAACACTCAAAATATAATATTTCATCAGAGTAAAGGATGTGATTTGATATATTCCGCAACTCTAAACCAAATTTAAATAATAATGTTTAGTTGTTAGCTGTGATGCGTATGATGTAACTAAAAATATGTTATGTTGTTTTAGCTGAAGCTGAACTAATGCTTCCTTTCTGCTGTATTAAAGTCAAATAGACCATGTAATGGATTGCAGTGTTAAAACTGCGATACCATGGAATTGTTGTATTTTTATTGTGTTATTGTTATTGTCCCTCTCCAAATAAGTATTTACCAGCATTGACTGCTAGTACGCTGCTTTCTGCACTTTACTTCAATAATCTGTAATGCAGGAATTAGAGTAAGTTTTGTAACATTTTGCCTTTAAGTAAGTATGGAATGTTTGAAATCTTTACATTTTGGGGGGTTTAGATCTATAAATCCTAAGCTAAGAGATTTGTTACTGTAGTGTATTTGTGTTTTTCTGTGTCACTATTATTTATGTCCATTTTATGTTGCTCAGGAGGTTAACTATGTATATTTTATTTAAAAGTCAGTATATTTAAATAAAATTAATATTTCACTCCGTCCTGTACATGATTGGGGAAAATGAAGGTTCTTATAGCTGGTTTTAGCAACTAGGTCATAAAGTGTTATAGAGCGCCTATAAACCATGTTTCTGCTTTACCAGGAGCAAAGTACAGAAACACACACACACACACACACACACACACACACACACACACACACACACACACACACACACACACACACAAAAACACACACACACACACACACACACACACACACACACACACACACACACACACACACACACACACACACACACACATTCAAACACGCAAACATCCCAGTCTTTTTGTAGAAATTAGGCAGTGGGTTGATGCTTTGGAGGCTGGTTTATGAGCTTCACTGATTCTAACAGAATTTCTATGAGCATCATTCTTGTCTAAAAATACAGTTTGGGAATACTGATGGCATGGAGCATAACTGTTCCAGTGTACAGCTTTGCTGTAGCTCATTTCCCCCCCCATGCTTTCAGGGCAGCTGATAGACTTGGTGCTAATGGTATTTCTGGTATTTTGATGAATCCATGCGTGGGGTTTTGTTTATATATTTTGATGCATGTGTACCCTGCTATCTTGCGTATGTGACGTCCTGCATGTCTGGTAATTTGAGAGACAGCTAGTGCGAGTGCACACAATAAAGCAGGATGGTGGAGTGTGGCGAGGCCGCCCTGCCAAGCAGAGTGCAGATAAATCACAGGATGAATTTTTAATGCAATCCCCCTGAGGCTGCTGGATATTGCAGAAAAGGCACTGAGTTGTTGCTTTTTTTCCCTTCTGTCTTGCTTGTTCCGTCTCTCAAGGACTATTTTGAGATTTTTTGAAGTTTCTTTTTCTTTCACATTTTTGCCTTTTGTTCTAAATAGGTGTGACATCTTCCCCAAACAGCACTTCTGAAATGTTTTTTGCGTGGTATTTATAGGTGATGACTGTTTTTCTGGATATTAGTTTTACTGTGAAGGCTTGTGCTGTCAGCTTTTGAACAAACCTTTTTTTTTTTTACTTCAGCTTCCCAAAAATAATAACAGCTATTTATCTACCGCGGCAGTTTTGACACCTTTCTGCCTTCGTCTTCTTCTATTTCTTTTGTGCTTTTAACACATTTAAGAGGCTTTTATCATCTCCACTTCCTAAACACAGACACACACAAGTGCACAAAAATGTTCATAAGTTCTGATTAAAAATTTAAAGGTGTTCAGGGCAGCTCACACGACCACATGAATGAGGACTATACTTTCTATCACACCTGATATTGCTCTAGTAAGCCTCGTCCTTGGCATTAGGTCATGTAATTTATAGCAGATGGCTGCAGAGACAGGAGGAGTTTGGAGGAGACAGGCAGCAGAGGAATGGAAATTTGTGGATCTTGCTCCATTTAGCTGTGAAGTAGCTGCTCCTGACAGGATGTGTGACTGACCACAGCACCTTGAACTGATGTGCTTTTACTGCAGGGCGTTAAGGACAGATGTGGAGCTTATGGACAGAAGTGATGACCATGACTGATCATATCATGTTTTTTTATATCTATATCCCCCTGTAACGGTCCTGCATGGTTTATGTATATTGAATCTTTCTCAGATTTTTGCGATGATATTCTATGTATTTTCTTGCATTAGAGTGTTTGCACATTAGTGCACATTATAAGTTGTAAATGCTGTGTAATGTGGTTATGTAACACGGTCCTGCCAGCTGGTAGGTTCCAGTGGAGCATGAAATGGAGTGTAATTGGCAAGTGTGTGGTCTAAAAGCACCAGTGACATGTGAAGGTGTACGGTGTGTGGAAAAAATATTCTCCTCTTTATAGATTTCTTTTTTTCTTAGGTATTTCATATTAACAAATACATTATAATATGCAGTTTTCAAATAATAATTATATAATGACCTGTGCCTGTGTGAAGATACATTGCTCCCTTTCTTAAATTATGAATTAACCACGTTTTTCTGTTTAAACAGCATTAGTCACACTGGGCTACATTCATGCCTGACCTGTAGAATCAAGAAATCCCCTAAAAAAAACTTTCCTGACAACATGTTGTAAGCAAACAGATTTAAACAAACAACACATTACAGCTTGGGTTAAATAAATTCATGAACAAACAACAAATAGTAATCGAAATCTGTCTGTCAAAGAACAGTTAAAGTACCAATTTTTAAAGATGAATGTGTCCAGTAAATCATTATCTACAAATGGAGATAACATGAAACGGAGTGACCGGCCTACCACAATTTACTTAAGTATATTGACGGGTCTTCCAGGAAGTAAACAAGAACCTAGCTCAACATCTAAAATACTGTAGGGGTTAAAGTTAAGGAGATGTTGATTTAACAACAAGAACAAGTCAAAAACACAGATATGGGTGTGAGTATTTCAGTTTTAGTGCATTTAATTTTGATTATTTACCCCAAAGTAAATGATGCTCACCCATCTAAATGAGACGATTTAAAATAAAGTGTGAACTTTATTTTAAATCGTCTCATTTAGATGGAACAATTTCAGAGCCAAAAATGACCATTTAGGGTTTTGGAGGGTTCAAACGAGGCTGCATGTAGAAGAAAATTATTTTTGAAGTGATGCAACTGTGCCAGGTGAAGAAAGAATAATACCAGCAAGTCATTAGTTGTAATTCCTGACTTCTTAGTTGTTTTTTGGGTGGGGGCGGGGGGGTTGTAACAGCATTGCTGCATCCAAGCTTGTTCCGTCAAACAGGCTCAAAGATCATTATAAACACTGCTCAGTTAACTATAGCTGTACCTGAAGCCAATTGTTACATTCGCTGTTCAGCTTCAGGTTAATGCGCTCAATTGAATGCAATTTCATTCTGACTCTCGAGGTTGTCACAGGCACACTGGATAATAATCTCTGATTTATCTTTTATGCTTGATTTGTTTCCTTTCATTCACCCGTTTGTAAGAGAATATGCTGTACAGGTAACTTCTGTCTTTAAGAGACTGTTGTCAGCCTAGAACAACATAACCATGAGTGCCTAGAATAACCTCTGCGTCTATGTTTCAAGGCCCATCACAGCTACGCTTCCTCGTCCTAATGTCAGCAGTGTTATGTCTACAGACACTGGCTCGCAGGGTCAATTCTTGTCAGCGAGTCCCACTTAACTGTGTTGATTTACGTGGTCATCACAACAGCTGGCCAACAACGGCCCCCCGCAGTCAAGGAACGCAGCTTTGCATACATAGATTTGCTGGCACCCTCCCTCCTCTCAGCTTGGTTTATGGTTGCAGAAGCTCCCATTAGCCACAGCTCATAAAATCTGCTACGACTGCTCTGTTAAACACAGCTTTGAGAAGACACACAAGTATGAGATAAACCCAGTGTGGTAAGAAAATGTTGGATGAGCGCTCAGATTGATCTGTTACTCCTGAGAAATGTCATTGTAAAATCAAATTCATGAGAAGCATTTTGATATTTCTTAACTTATTTCTTCATTAAAAAAAAGTTGCCCCACCAAGATGATTAAATAGGACACTACTTAAAACTCATGTCATATATTTTAACGACAGGATATCTTAATGTTATCTTAATGCACCTCATGTCTCTCCTGTTATTGGCTGCATAGTTTCGAAGAATCTGAATTGAGCCTTTGTTCGAACTCTCTCAAATGTTTCCAACAACACTACATCCTGAACCACACAGGCTGTGAGGCTGCAATTATTGTGCTGCGCTTGTTCGCCACGCTGTTAATGGCTTTATCTCAGTCACTTCAGTGAAAGAGAGTGTCACCGTTTCAATTAGGATCGGTGTGGAGTGTGTGTAGTTTTTCTGTGTGTGCATGTCCATATGTTGTGGGTATGTAGACGTGATTATTAAGTCCAGAGGAGCTGCTGCCATTTAGGAATGTAGCTCTCAGGGTGACGCTTTTTAGTTTTAGGATTTATAAAGAAAGCTTTTTGTTCATCTTCGAGAATTCACAGTTTAGTGTGTGTGAGCGCTCAAAGGTGGTCCTTGGATTTTAAGTAGATTGATAATAGCCCTCAGGCTCCACCACTTTGAAAAGGTCATCTCTCCTCTTTGTGTGTGTGTGTTGCTTATGAGCACTGATGTGTTGGTCTCTTTGAGTTCATGTGTGTGTTGGAGAGAATAAAGGGAAATGTGGGGCTTTGAGATAAGCAGGTCTACTCTGCAGCTTGGTAGGAGCGCCATCCTCACACTCAACTGTGCGCCTCACACTTAGCAGGAATATTGGCTTTGTCTACTATTTAAAAAGAAAATTCATCTCTCTGAAAATTAGGATTTTATTTGTATTGTAGACGACTGGCATATTTCTGAAAACAAATAGACAAAGAGAATCAAAACAGAAAGAACAATACTTATTGGTGTTTAGATTATAAATTTTGCAACTCCTTACATGTTTTGTTGTGTGTTCAATGAAAATCAAACAAATAAAATTTGAGTTCACCTGAAAATGTGTATTGATTTTACTGGTATGAGTTTCTGAAAGCACTAAAATGCTATTGTGAAAGATAAAAGTTGTGAACGATCACCTGCGAGCCTTTTGAATTGCATTGTAATTCTTATTTTTGGAAAATGTTTGTTTTTCTTTTTAAAGTTCTTACCACAGACAAGGTGTGTTGTTGCATGCATTCCTTTATCAACGAGAGTAGTTTTGTGTCCATTGAATGTTCTCTTTTTCTTACGAGCAGATATAAAAATCTGCTTTTGTCAGGTTAAATGAAGCACATTTGTAGCTTGAAATGGTTTTTATAGTGCATATGACATGTGCTGGAATTGCAAGCCTTAACAAAAATAGGTTTTAATTCAATTATTTAACAGTTACTATTATCCAGTTGCAAATTATCAGTCCCTTTCTGTAAAGATTAAGATGAAGAGGTCATCCAACCTCATAGATTTGGAGAGATAAAGATAAATACCAGTGAAAACAGCAACTATAGGAATAATTTGCTTGCTCTAAAGCCAATAAAGATTTTTTAGTTAATTATTGAGAAAGGTTTGAATAATATTTGACATGAGATTTATATTTAAATTCTTTTATTATCTTTTATGAGATTCTCGTCTTATTTACTGTAAGAAAACAACTTTTTGGTTAATATAAAAACATTTGACATCGAAATCTGTCAGAGTATAACTGTGTCTTTATTGTATCTACTCACTGGCAGTGGATCAGTGGACTCATCACTAGTGTTTTTATTAAAGGTATTTTTTCTATGGCGCCAAGCTTTGAGATGTGAAGGCAGAAGGGATGAAAACAGGCCAACGTTTACCAGTGTTTTTATGTAAATCCACATGTAGATCCAGAGCTCTGTCTGGATGCTATTTACTGCAATATGCAAAAAACTAAATACACCGCTGCACCTGCTGCTCTACTTTATTCATCTCTTTACTTTCCCTTTCATCTTTGTGCCTCCTACTTCACAACCATTTTTGTTCCTATCTGTTTATAAAGACTCTGTACTGTTCCCATTTTCCGTTCCTGGTGTTATCCATTCTCCTCCTCCTCTGCTCCCATGGCAAGCTCCCTCTTTTTTCTGTCATTAACTCTCCCCTGAGAAACCCTCATTTGATGTTTCGCACCTGGTGTCCTCCTTCAGTGCTTCCCTTTCATATACTTCCTGAAGAGTAGGAAGGAGCAAATCAGAAAGACTGAGGAGCTGACATGAATTCCCAAGGCCAAAATGACTGATTGAATTAGGAAAGAACGGACAGGGTCTGAGTATGGGGGTAGGATTGATTTCTAATGGCTGTTTGTGCTTATGTCTCTGGATTGGTGAACTCTCACAAGTTTCCTATTCATAAAAAAGATACACTGTATACTGTGTCAGCAACAAGAAATGCTCCTGCAGTTTTCATCCTTAACCGTAAGGCTGAAACAATTAATTGGAATAATTGGATTAATCGTGATGAATCAATTATTGAAATAATCGCCAATTAATTTAGTAATCGATTAATCGTTAACTACAGTTTACAGACTCAAACAAAGATCAATTTCTGAAAACAACATTCAGAGCAGTATTTAAGGTAAAACTGTACAAAATATGTCTACATTTTGCATCTAAGATGAAAACACCTTTGTCTATCAATATGATTTACCTGAAACTCATCTGGTGTGTAGTTTTAGCTTCACTTGGTTCAAAATCACTAAAGAAATGCTATATTACACCATTTTAGGAAATAAAATGATTATTTGTTTATTTTTGAAAAATAATTGAATTCACATTGTTTAATGTATTTCTAATATTGTATTTAAAAAAGTTAGCGGTTTTCTTTGTAATGAAAGAAAAAAATGTCCTCAAACAGGTTTTCATTTTATATAGTTTTCTTTCTATTTCTTCCTATCTGAATGACTAAGGAAGTTGTTGTTTGTCCTCATTTTCAGAGGTCCTTCCGTTCCTTCAGCAACGATGACCGCCATGTCATGGCGAAGCACTCCACCATCTACCCCTCCTCGCAGGAGCTGGAAGCCGTTCAGACGCTGGTGTCCACCGTCGAGTGCGCGCTCAAACAGGTCGCCGACTGGATGGATCAGAGCAGCGGCGACGCCCCCAACAACAACTTCGACAGCCAACCAGCAGACAGCACAGAGGAGGACGATCCTGGTGAGGAGCCCAGAGAAGAAGCCGAGGAATCCAATGAGGGATACAGGTAAACCGAAAATACACCTATTATACATTTAAGATTTATTATTAGCTATTTAACCACAGACACTGTTTATTTCGATAATGTAAAAAAAACAAAAAACGATGCTTACTAACATTTTCATCTTTAGATGCTCCCTATTATGATAAACCTATATTGCAAAATCACTGATATTCTTTCATGTCTTTTGATTTTGGTGTGCCACCTGCAACATCCTCAGTAGCCCACATATAGTCATGTTTTAAGCAACTTTCTTTAAATGCTCCTGGACTCAGTGTTTCAGCAAAGGGAAATAACTCTACAGCTTCTCAGTGTCTTGTCAGGCAGTCTTCATGGTTGAATATCTTCATGAATCGTTTTTTTAGAAATGGTTCGCTAGTTCTCATTACAGTGCTGAATTGCTCTGTCTGATTTGATTTTGTCGTATTAACTGCAGCACTGTATTTTAATAATTTAATCAGGCTGCCTGTAAGCTGATTATTAGGTCAAGGTTTGACACGTTTTTTGAACAAAGCTGTTTACAAAGAGTATGGCTTTTAATTGTCTGGCAGCAAATTAACTTTCTGCTGAATATTTATTTTATATTATGGACATTTACAACCTGAGGCAAAGCTTTCGTTTTTATTAAAGAAAGACCTGCTTACGTTACTCTAATTGAAGATTATGTTGTGATTTCACTTGCAGTAGATGATTGTTTTTACGTTTATTTGTAAAGCAGAGAGTCTGGCGGTGGTGGCATGCTCTGTGGAGTGATGAGGGTTGGTCTGGTGGCCAAAGGACTCCTGATCAAAGGCGACATGGACCTGGAACTGGTGCTGATGTGCAGAGACAAACCCACACAGACACTGCTGGACACTGTCTGTCACAATTTACCCACACAGATTCAGGTTAGAGACGCACTCTGACCCTTTCATACACACAAGCAAGCATGCCAGTACTGCTGTCACTCGTGTTTTCTTTCCCACAGCTGGTCCAAAATTTTCTTTTGACATGCACACATTAGAATTTAATTTAATTCTCCTTTTGAATGTGAATAAAAGACAGTAAAGGTTTTTGTAAAGCATTTCTTACTGGAAGAATTTAAGCAAGCTGAACAGGCTTCCAGATTTTTTTTGTACTTTTCTGTCTCTGTTTGCCAGCGTTCACTGTGCTGTGAGCAGAAAAGCTCTGTGGGTGCTGGTGTGAGCATAAGTAGGCACGACGCAGCAATATCGTCAAGTGTGAAGTTGAGAGGTGTCATGTCCATGTGTCACATTTCCTCATTAACAAGTCATGGCTCTGAAGTGAAGCTCCTGACAATTATCCAGGGATTAACTCACACAGGGACACAACAAACAAGCACAGCAAAACTCAAATTTTTTTAAATGCTTTCTGCCTTCTCGAAGAACGTCTTCTTTTAAAAATGGAATAGGAAGTATAGTTTAAAACACTCACAAATTATCCACAATGCAAATAGTGCTTTAACTTAATTATTCTTGTTAACAATCAGCAAAGATCCTGTTTGCAAGTAGATGATGTCATTTATTAACATTTGTCTATAAGACATATGTGAAAACTCTTCATTTTCAACAGGGCTATGTATAAATAAACTCTGCCTACTAAGTTCACTATTATCTCCTGAGAGTGAGACAAGTCACATTTTTCTCTCCAGTGGGTGTGTGGAAACGGGCAAGAAGTCTCATATCTGAGATTTTGATTTTCTCCTCAGAGCCAAACGGCCACTTGTGAGTCATTGCTCACTTTGACAGTGGCGGTAACACTGAGAAAGAAACACTTGTTTTACTCACAGAAAGATTTACAATGAAAACTGCAAGTTTGCTTTAACTCCATGATGTAAACAAGAACCTAATCCTTTTGGTATTACTGACATTTTTGGTGATTTTCCACCTGATATTTAAAGTATTATAAACATGTGACATCACAATCACAAATGTCAGTCTATTCTATTGTAATTTTATTAAATGGAATAATAAATAGTGTGTGAAAGTTAGCCCTCAAGTCCTTTATGTTTTGGAAATGTTCCTGGCTCTACACTCCTGGTTCAGTACCAGGCCTTATTCAAGTGTTCAAATCAGCTGAGTTGGATCATTGAAATCTTTAAGAAGCATGCAGAACGTTAATCCTTGAGGACTAAACATGCTGGTCACCACTCCGATAGAACAACACATAGTAGTAATGCATAACTGTGAAGCGGAAGGAAAGTGATATGTTGTTCACCCTTTACTTTTCCGCCTCTAAATAAAATCTAGCACAGTTTCTTTCCAAAGTTCTCTAATTAGTAAACAGACTCCACCTGCTGTGATTTAATCTTAGCAGGGTTTTTCTTTTTCATGAAATATAAACAAACAGCCTCATGGAGACCAAACAACTTTTTTAGCAAAACAAGCATGTAGGAAAACTAACACTGCATTTCACTCTACGTTGATGAAACCTGGTGCTGTGATAGCATCATTCATTGTCGATGCTTTTCCTCTGCAAGGTCAAAGACCCTTCCAGATAATGCACTACTTTGTGCTGGTCTGGCCAATGGTAGACAAATGAAATGCACTGATGTTTCCAGTTACAAATCTGTGACAAAGTTGGAAAGTCTTTTGTTTATTTTATCACGAGCATCATCTGGAAGCTTTAGCCGAGTCGGATACATTTTGCGGCAGCTTTTATTCATCTTGTGCCCTTGGCCCTCAACCATTTGTTTTTGTCTATTAACCCACCGCAGAAGCTGACGGAGGAGAAGTACGAGGTCTCAAGCTCTTTGCCTGAGGCAGCCATCCTGGTGCAAACTACAACAGATCCAAAGCTTAAGCTGAAGATCACCCTCACCTCACCTGCCATGAGGGAAGATGAAGATCTCGAGGAGGAGGAAGAGGAGGAAGAGGAGGAGGAAGGGCAAGGGGAGGAAGAGGACCTGGAGAATGGGGAGGATGGAGAAGAGGTGGCGGAGGTGGCGGAGCTGGCAGAAGCGGAGGCAGAGGTTGTAGAGGAGGAGCAGGAACAGGAAAATGGTGAAGGTACGAACCCTGAATTGGGAAGGTATTCATTTTTATTATTTGCTAAGACTGTCCTCCTGTACTCACACAATTTTTGTTTTCTGTGCTAAATGTGCGTCTTGTGAAACCTAATTGTTTTTTGTTCTTAAACAAGAGTTTTGAACTCATTAACTGATGATGACACAAGACAAGACAGGAACAGGCAGGAGTGAGTTGAGCATCTAAAACTGCAAAAGTGTTCATAGAAATCACATTTTTGTAGTGATTATTTAAATCTGAACACAGATGTTTTAAGTTATTAATTTATTAAGATAAAAAATATATTATTATTGTTTTGATTAATTTAAGCAATAGTGTTGCACACAAAAATATGATCAAAAATGTGAGAAACCAGATACAAATTGTATGGTTGCAGTCAAAACAGCAACATATAAAACTGCCAATCTAAGCTGTTATAATAAGATAGGAACGCTTTAGATGAAAAAAAAACATCCTTAAGTATTTTGGGAGTTGTTTACATAAGTTTACCACTTTCTTTCTTGTTATTTTGCAAGATCAATAGGTGTGCAAAATTAATGTCAGCATATTAATCATATTAATTTGCCTACAACTTCAGAAAACACTGAGATGTTGCAAGTTCTAGTTTCAGTCTAAGTGGAGATTATCCTAGTGAAAACGTTAACCCAGCTCTCTGTCAGTTTAGTGTTGGCCCAGTTGTCTTGTGTGCTGACCTTATACCTGCTTTTCCAAGCAAGTCTGACTGTACTGCAGGGTGTTCTGATAAAATGTTGCTGTTGACTGAGTTTTAAAGCGAAGCTTCAAGAGTGGAAAAAGAAATAAACCAGCATCGGAGTCCGGAGGGAGAAACACCAAACTTTAAAAAAATATATATATATTACAAACAAATTAAGGTTGAATTGAAGTTCAGAAGGCATGTCTGACTTTTCTCGCTGAGGATTCATCTTGTGTTTGGTGCTCCAACAACCTGTTTTCATGACTAGCAGAGGCTGGTTATAATTAGTCTTGGTTAGCTGGGGAAAGCAAGGCCAGCAGGCGAGTAAAATCAATAACCGAGAAGCAGCAGCATCAAGCTCGCCCATCCATCGCGTGGCTCCTGTCCAACGAGACATTTGGCTCTCACAGAGGGATGAGAGATATTGCGAAGGTTAGTTGTACATCATTCCCAGGCCTCAGCAAGATGGAGAGAACGGCTCACAGTTCCCCCACACACACAAACACGCGGTCATATTTTGCAGCTGATAAATAAACATGCCTGTCTTACTGGATCTAATCTCTTAGATTTATAAAGAGCATATTTTAAGATGACTGGGCCTAATATTTTCTCCCATTATTAAGTTGTGTTCATGGTTAAAGATATATATAAAAAAAGACACATATTCAGGGGTGATGATCACATTAAACATAAGTGAAACTATAATTGTCAAGTATAGATATTATTTTCATGCTGTTTTCAGGATGTATAGAAGTAATAATATATACATAATTTGATATATCAAGCTGATGCACTTTTATTACCTAACTTTAGATTTGGATTTAAAGTAATGAAGGTGCATCTCAGGTAGTAAAAATGTTCATGATTTTAATAATTGAATTCAAAAAATTAGATGTATACATTACACAGAGATTCTGTCACTTCTGATTGTCACAGCTTATAGCTGGTATAAACCCTAAAATCAGATTTTCTGAAAATCACATTACATTCAGCTAAACAAATGAGCAAATAATACGACTATGTCATCACCTGCTGACTTCAACTAGAGAGTAAGTCATAAGAAATCATTGCTGAAGAAACCAGAGGTATCATCAGAAGCGTCTTACATGAGCTAAGGAGAAAAAGAACACGGCTGTGGTTTAGTGTCTTTTACATAGTCTTTTATTTTCAGATGAAAATACATTTTGCGTTTTATTTGAAAATCAGTCAGAGAATCCTTGTTGCTTGACATCCAGTCTGTGATGATTGCGAGTGCCATGTCATCTGCTGCTGTTGGTCTACTAAGTTTGTACATCCATCTGCCAGAAGATCGTAGACCACTCCATGCTCTCATCTGCCGACAAGCCGTTGAAGATGCTGATTTAATTTTCCAGCAGGACTTAGCACCTGCCCACCTCTAGAAGTAGCAATACCTGGCCCATTGACATCGATATCATTAGCTTGACTGGCCAGCAAATTAGCCTGATCCAAACCCCACAGAGAATCTCTGAAGTGTTGTTAAGAGGAAGATCAGACATCAGATCCAACAATGCAGGGGACTTAAAGGCCACCGGCTGATCGCCTCAATGCCGTGCCACATTGATGCAATAATTCATGCAAAAAGATCCCTGAGCAAGAGTTTATGCTCATAGTGGGCTGAAATTTATGCTCTAAAAAACTTTTGTTTTATTGGTTTTTCATTTATTGTCAAACTTAAGCATCACAATTAACGGAAATAAACACTTTTGGAAACGCTTTTATATCAGTTAAACTTTTTTGAATGGAGTTACTGGAAGAAATTAACATTTCACCAGTCAAATTTATTGACATGCACCTTTTATAGCTGCGTTGCTCATTAATGTTTGGTTGAAAATAACTCCTGTGTGCACACTTACATCTTTTTGTGCAGTCTTCGTGGTCAGTTGCTCAGCACGGCCACAAAGGCAGGAGGGACAGAAAATTAGCTGAGGCGCGACAGGGAAGGGAAGGATTTTATTATTGTTTTTTAATGAGACTGAGGGCTTCAGAAACACGGTGGGTGATAATGATAAAAGAGGTAGCAGCCAACAGAGAGTTTGCAAGAACTGTGGGAGGACAAGCTTCAGCAGAAAGATTATAATGATCCACTAGCAGTGGCAGAAGAGTCCCACTTGCAGCTGGGACCAATCTGACAGACCTCAAGATGCACACTGTCTGTTTCAACAGAAAAAGAGCTAAACTGCATTTCAGGGAAAATGTTAGAAAGATGTTCTGATGCTGCTTTGCATTGGGTCTATTTGAATGTTCCAGTCTGGTGAGGGGGAAAAAAATATTCTTTAAGGGCTGGGGAAATATTTACAGACCCCTCTCAATGAGGATTTATTTTTTTACTTCCACAATAAGCCATCCATGTAACCTCAATCACTCATACACAGCTGCATTTGATTCAACCTGCCTTCACAGATATCTTGCAAAATTCTGTAGAAGCTCGAGCCTGGTGTGTAAGGTAGCATGAATCAAACGCACCCATATAAAAGTATTACTGTACAGAAGAATGCTTGTCTTCTACTGGCCACGCTGCTCTGACCAAACCCTGCCTTGATCCCTCCTGTATTGTGCTTGTCTCAAATCAGTTCAAACAACCTTAGATTTATTTCTCTCTTTTTTGTTTTTTCAGCTCTACTTTAGGAGCGCTTGATTTTCTGTTTGGCTGGAGGGGTCTTTGTTTGGGCATATTTTTCTTTTGTCCAAAGCTGCAAAATCAAGTGCACCTTAAGTAATGTAACAATAAAAACAAACACAAGCTCTAATTTTGACTCCTGCCTGATGCAGACTGGATCAAAATTCCTTGTAAATACATAAAGGAGACATTGATTTATCTTGCTGGGCACAATGAGGTGACTAAGCCTCTACAGCGCCAACTACAGGGTAAATCAACTCTCCTTGGGTATTTGTTTTGGTGTATGTCTGTAGGGAGCTCTCCCTCCCGCAAAGTTGCTTCTTTTTCTGTGACAATGATTGAGCTCCTTTTTAATTATTTATTGAAAACATTAAGAGCATAAAATAATAAACATTTTTATGCTCAAACATCCACATCATTTGGTAGAACTAAATTAAAAAAGGCAAAACAGTTCTCTAAATTATTTTAAAGATATGCCCTTTAAAGGGACAGTTCTGGATCTTTCTGTGTGAAAAGAATTGAAGTAGTAAATAACCTCACCTTACCTTTCGTAGCTTTATGAAGTATGTTCTGTTAGTGAGCTAGAAGCTAACGGCTACTCTGAGCAAGACCAAGATCGGGACGTATGGGTTTTAATGGTAAAATTGTTGGTAGTAGAACCTCAAATAATAGTGGGCTTCTCCTCCAATAATACAAAAGTAACAATAGAGATTTATTAAACAGTATTTGTTTTAAGTCTCTGTGTTTGGACATTTATTAGATGGTAATTGGTCACTTTCGAAAAAGGCCTTTGCCTTCTAATCTCCAAAACCAAAATATTCCCAGAAAAGGCTGTGGGTGGCAGCAGGTGGATTGATTTTGAACCCACTTCCAACTTGTTTGAAAAATATGTTATTTCTAGCAAATTATAGACAAAATAATAACTAGACATTTCTTCCAATTTAGGTGTAAAGAAAAGTTTACATCTAAATTATTCACAAGTTGGAAAAATTGGTGAAAAAGTTATTGTTAAAAAACTCCGGTCGTCACACCGGACATTTGACAAACACAAAAAACATCTCCACCATGGGTTTCAGAGTGTTCTTAATCTATTAGATTAATGGGAGGGTCTAAAAGTAATCCTAATTCCAAACACAAAAATGACAGATTTTGGTTTCAGACTAACTTAAGTAACTGCCTGACAAAAAGCTAAACTGATAGAACTTCTGATTTACAAAACTTCAACATAAACGGCCAGAACAGCCCTGCTCAGACTAGCCGTTAGTTTCAGCCAACATCGTCCTTTCTGGATTTATACTGGAAGATCCCATGATGGTTAACCACTACAGGTAAAATATTCACTGACTATAACCTCACTTCAAAAATCCTGACTTGATCCCTTGAAGATATTTCACACAGATCCAAGAACTGTCCAGAGAAGGAGCACTTTCTACAAGGAAAGTTCAACTTTATGGCATGAAAGGCACCCTGTATGTACAAAAAGAAATGTCCATGCACGTGTGTGTGTATGCACTTTCATGCACTCTTTCAAGCATGTCTGGGTACATTCACACACATGCAACCTTCAAACACACACACTCAGCCATGATGTGTGTGTGTTTTACGTTCTCTATATCGGGTTGTTGTTGTTTCGTGGCAGTGTTGGGTGCTGCTGCGCACACAGTGGAGGCTGAGGAGGAGGGGGAGGTGCTGGATAGACACAGATGTCTGTTGGCCCTGGCAGCGCTGCGACACGCCAAATGGTTTCAGGTCGGCACCCACTCACTTCCTGTCTTCGTGCCCGATGCTTATTGTAGCCTGACGATTCACCAAGGGATGATATACTTACTGCCTGCTCACTTTTCTGTGCTTATTATTGTCACTCGGTTTAATAGAAGGAGGCATCTACACTTTATTAGCACAAATTTAAATCTTTGTTATAACAAATTGAGATTTACATTTAAGTTAAAGTCTGTTTGTCTTGTATTTTTTGTCAAATACTTCCAGCCACACGTTAGATAAAAAAGGGTGTTTGTACAGAAAAATCGTAAGGCTACAAAAGCAATACTTTATACTTGTTTTTGTTTCTTTTTGGCTATTGTGTGAACCTGCCTGATTTGTACAGTATGTCAGAGCTTCCTTTTATATTTTTCTCCCATACCGTTCCCCATCTATCCTCCAACTCACCTTACTGACTCTAAAAGCGGAAAAGTTGGCATAATGACATGGATCAAGCCATCATAAAAACAGAACGATTTTTAGCTGAGTATATGCAGAATTGCACAGTTACAATTATTTGTATCTAGCTATGTTTGTCTGCAAAATTATCTCTACCCTCATGCAAAATTTGTTCCCTTTTTTCCCCACTGATTTTATTTTATTTTTTCCCCGCTGTCATGCCTTTTCCCTCTTCTTCCTACAAATTCTCAGGCTCGAGTGAACGGACTTAAGTCCTGCGTTATTGTTCTCAGGATACTAAGAGACATGTGCAATAGACACCCCATTTGGGAACCTCTCAAAGGATGGGTGAGTCTTTTCACTCTTCATCTTGGAGCGTTAATTGCATGAAATGAGGAGACAGTGTTCTGCTTTGTTGAACGGAGGGATCTTTTTATTGTTCTTAAATATTTATACTCAACATTTTAAATAAGTCACAGGTTTAACTAAAATGGAATTTAGTTTTATTTTCTAACTTGAGAAAGAAAATTACTTTTAAAAAATTTGACTTAACTAATTGTTCCATCTTCCACTAAGACTCAAGAACATTGTGTTTTATTGGCTATTTGTCAAACTTGTCCGACTTTTCCAAAAGGTAAAGATTGATATGATTCATTTTGAACCTGCTCTGACATTTTGGAAGAATTTCTGTGCCTTGACTTTAATGTCAAGGCACAGAAACCCATGATGGATGAGATTGTATTTAGTTTTCATCTTTTATCTGCAAATCAAAAAAATGTGTTGACAAGCACTGGTACGGAATTTTTTTAGCCATAAAATTATTATAAATTTTTTGGAGAATTACTATTGAAAGCCAAGGACATGTGTAAATTACATTACAGGTTGCAATGATAACTTAGGTCAAGAACTCAAAATTATTACATATTTGTTCAGCATAATTGAACCTTTTGTAATTTTCTTTTTTTTTTTAGCATTGTATATTTACCAGTTGTATTTTTCTTTATTCTTACAGCCTCAATAAAACAAGAAGCTCTTTAATTTCCCTACATGATAGAAATGTTAGATATTTAATTAAATGATGCTGAGAAATTAACAGTTTCACTTTCAGTCTGGTAAATATGTAAAAGATACATTAAAGTGTATCTTTACTTCCCAGTAAAATAACCGCATACAGAAACATTTAGAAACATATTTGCTTAATGTTCAATTTTATTTTGTCAAACAGAGAAAAAAGTCCCAAGTTAATATTTGTATTTTTCTGCATGTCTTTCCTCCACCTCTTTCTACTTTTTTTCTGCTTGATCTACTGCAAGTGAAGGCAACTAGTGCCAGAAAACCCTGTTTTTTAAATAAATGTGGAATCTTTTTTTTCTTGATGGGCAGCAGAACACGCTATATCCAAAAGGAGAGGTGGAAAATAAGCTTGTTTATATCTAAAGTCAGAGCAAAAAAAAATCTAAATCAACTGGAACATTTTGGCATGTTTTGTAGAAGATTAATTTAGCTCACCCTGGACGTCTTCCTGTTTTCTTTGTTTTTTGACATATTTTTATTTGCATGCATTCCTCCTTGCAGCCATTAGAGCTCATATGCGAGAAGGCCATCGCCACTTGCAACAGACCTCTTGGAGCAGGAGAAGCGCTGCGTCGAGTCATGGAGTGTCTGGCGTCAGGCATACTGCTCCCAGGTATGAAACCAAAGTTTTAAGAGTCAACCCATGAGCCTGCTTCTCCACTTGCTAATACCTGGCATTGCTGCTGAACAGAGCAAATGGATGTCCTCAGTTTGGATAGATGAGCAGATACTTTGGCTCATTTCAAAGCTGCAAAGGTCGAAACATTGCCAGCAACCTTGCAGAGCACAGCTGTCTGAGAAGGTTGTCATGAGGAGAGCATTCTAATTAGGCACAGCTTTACAAGATGTTATTTGTCTTTGTAGGAGTTGCCTTTCATAAACCTAAGCTTGTTTTTATTTATTTTTGGCAAAATTTATGGACCTTGAAAGTTAAATTAAGGTGTAAAAACATCTGCTGCAAGAAC
Source organism: Alfaro cultratus (assembly GCA_903066825.1). NCBI lineage: Eukaryota > Metazoa > Chordata > Actinopteri > Cyprinodontiformes > Poeciliidae > Alfaro > Alfaro cultratus. The sequence continues at coordinate 16,118 of CAEFZX010000256.1, read as the reverse complement.
TATATCTACCTGATTTCAGCTGTGTTTTCTGATTCATTCTGTGAGAGGCTTAATTGATAAGGTATCAAACAATAAAATATAACATATTTTATTGTCAGTCAGTAAAGAGAAATGTGAAATTTACTATTTGCTCTCTATTGGCTCTGCCGATGTTTGTCAGGTTGGCAGCATCTTTTCTTTTCCTTCATTTTTTGTTCATTAAGAATCAGCCAAGCTCAGTTCTGATCCAATCTCTGATGTTTTCTGGTACATCTTGAATGATTTTTGCAGGCTTTTCTGGGACGTATTTGCAAATACCATAGCAGCATAATTGAAATATTTTTTCTTTTTATCCATTACAATCTTATTTTCTTCTTGCTTGGTGACAGATATGTTATATGGAGTAAAGTCTGGAAGTAAGGAAAATGACTTTCATTTTCCAAGTCTCAATAAGTCTGCAAAAAATGAAAACAGAGCATAGAAAAAAAGGTTTGAGTTCTTGGACTTTATTTATTCAATTGTGTAAAGAATCTTGAGAAAAATACAAGGCCTTTTTAGAATAAGGGATAATATCTATATTCAGTTTTTCACATTACAACCAGAGTGTTTGTCCAACTAGATAAACTAAAATTCATTCAAAAATCAAATGAGGAAATTGTATCACTCTTATGGCCTCTAGACACCAGACACAATATTTCTTACCTGCCCTTAGTTTAGAAAACAAGAAAAGGATTGCAATTCCCTTTTTTAATTTTGTGAATTAAGGTATTACTGTTCACAACTGATCTGTAATAAAGCATTACAGATTTTAACAGATCTAATTTTACCCCTTAAAAAACAGTGATAGCTCTTTATCACACTTCCAAACTGGATTGTCATATCTCATATTTGTTGGGGAAAAAAGAAGTGAAAGAGGAACTAAAAACCTTTCAAACTGATTCTGAAAAGTAGAACAACTTGAATGAATCCTGGTTAAAGTTTGTAGTAGAAGTAACTACAGCAGATATTTAAAAGAAAGTTGATCAAAATGTAAATCAAAGCAGCTTGTGGTACACTATCAAATGATTAAAAAGACTGTTTCTAGATCTGTCTATCCTCTTTCTTTTTCTTTAGGTGGTCCAGGTTTACATGACCCATGTGAGAAAGAGCCTACAGACACTCTTGCCGACATGACAGACCAGGAGGCCGAGGCCATCACCTACGGCGCGCAGGTACGCTCACACAAACCACAGCTTACTGACAGCATTGTTATCCTTTAGCCATACTGGCCCTAAGTTCTTATACTCTGGGAATAAGAAAGCAACGCGACAATTACCAGACAGGCAGACCTCAGTATCACCCCAAGTATACGCTGTGGATGCACACACACATGCAAGCACACACACACAAATATAACTGGGCCTGTGTGGTGCTGCATTTTAAAGATTGGTGTGGGAAACTGTTGGCATTGCAAGCCATAAATCCATCTCCGACCCCCCGAGGACAGTAGCTGGGTGCGTGTGTGTGTGGGGGCACGGCTTTCTTCACACACACACGCTCGACTGAGCAGGGCAGCCTCTGAGCCGCATGGCTTAGTGAATCCTGCCGTCCATTTCCTTTGAAGGCAGCCAGAACGAGGCTGGAATGTCAATGGGGATAATTGTGTGGAGGCAGATACAAGAGCAGATAGGAGTAAGGGAGCTGTTCTGTCAATGAGCCACACCAGGCTTCATGAATATCTGACACATCCTACCTCCTTGATGGATTTAATTAACCTGATCCGCTGCGTACAGTTTGATCATCTTTTGCTACATATGTTAAAACATGGATATTTATTTGCAGGACGCACTTCTGCCAATTTCAAGAATTTTTAAAAAGGATAGTTATTCATAATTACCAACTTAGTGACCGAGTCATTTCCGGCTCCTATATTTGTGGTGTTTGATGTTTTCCTGGCACACAAAAGGAGTAAAGCTCAAAATTATTCATACCTCTTTTTTTCAACCAACCAGTTCATCTCTGGTCTCCGGAGGGGCAATAAAATAATGGAAAAGTTGCATCATTTTTTTAAGTTTTATTTATATTTTAACTAAAAAAAAATATTACATTTATCAATGGAAGAGCCTTTTTTAATTTTGTATTTACAGCAATCAAATATCTTGTCTTTATAAAAGCAGGCATTGTGAACAAAGTGGCTGAAATGGGCTTCAAGGGAGGATGGATGGGCAGATGTCTAAAGGAACGGACAGAAGATAGATAGACAGATAGACAGATAATAAATAATTTGGACACACACACTAAAGGATTACTTCCCTAATTGTGCAGTTTAAGAACCCTAAACTTTGTTTTACTGTGAAATGTGTTTTAATTAGATCTGATCCGTTTTCACAGCTCCTCCCACCCACCCCTTATGTCTGCTGTGTTTTGCATTCGACAGCATGCTCTCAGACTCATGGCATTCGGACAGATCTACAAGGTGTTAGAAATGGAGCCTCTTCCCTCAAATAAACCATCACAGAAATACCCTTGGTCTGATAAAGAAGGTGTGTACCCATCTCCCATGCCTGCCTCCTCTGCTTTTCTCCTTTTTTTCACCCCATGTGTCTCTGGCTTTCATCCACACATCCTGTCTTTAGAGTTTTTGCCAAAGCACAGAGATATTTTATTTTTTTCTCCCTCTCCTTTTCTTAGTATGTCTTTCAGTGTTTATTGGTTTGACTTTTTTATTATTTAGAAGTCTTACTGCACTGTGATCCAGTATATTGGGTAAGCCCATGTTCTGTCAAATGTTTTCACCTTAGACACGAGTCTTTTACTGGATGGATTTGTAAGCACAACCACTGGCACAGCATCAGTAAAGCTGATAAATGAAGCAATATAAAACTACTGAACTTTCTGTTGTGTGACCTCCACCTTCTTCTGACCCGAGTTGATGAAATTTCTTCTCAATACCTTGGAAAAGTATTCAAATCCCCTTTTTTCTAATTCAGTGCGCCAAGCTTCAATATATTAATAAATCAGCACAAAGTATTTCATCCTTGTCTAGAGAAAAGAATAGAGTAAATAGTTTTTAATTTCCTTTCAGAATAAAAATAAGTATTGCCTGAATTTGTATTAAGTCCCTTTCACTTTACCAGTTGGCCTTTAAACTGTTAATGGTTGCCATGGCTACCCACATTTATCTTGCTGCTTCAACATTAGCTAACATGCTGTCAGTGTACTAGACAGCATGGCTAGTACACTGCCATGCTGTCTAGTACAGCATGGCAGTGTACTAGCCATGCTGTACACTGCCATGTACATGTAGTGTACATGGCAGTGTACACTACATGTACACTGTACATGTAGTGTACATGTACAGTGTACATGTACACTGTACATGTACACAGTGTACATTGTTATGTACACTGTGTACATAATACACAGTGTACATAATACACTGTGTATTTCAGCGTGGTAAAATAAGTTATGCTACCAAATTGCCGTTAGTGAATGAGATGCGTCTAAGCAGCACATACTAATCACATGCAGATGAACGGATAAATGACCGGAGAAAATATCCCAAATGTCAGACGAGCTAAATTTAAAGCAATTTGTTCACGGTAAGATCATCAGCTCTCAATGAGATATGTTGTCTCTAAATAAGACAAACATGGATGTTCTTGCCGTGGAATTGGACTGAGCTGGAGCTGTTCAGAAAAAGAGAATGAGCCGAAAATTCAGTCTGGTAGATGTTCCTATGATTGGTAATGCAATGCAATGGAAACCGTGTGCCGTTTGCCTTTCACTTCATATTTATCTTCTACTTTGCTGGTCTACTAAGTAAACCCCTAATTAAAAAAATCTGATGTTTTGTAATAATTCGCAGTATGACGCTATAAATATTTGTATGCTGAAATTGCAGTAGCTGTGCAGGAATGCGTCTTCTTCTTCTCCTGCTCTTATCAGAGGAAAACTCAGAAATCTCAGAAGATATTGAACTGGCCCATTTCCAAAATGATTCTAATGGAAAATCGACTTTGGGGGTTTTGATATCTCATGTCGCTGACATGGAAAATTCCAGAGGCATTTACAGATTAAGGTGCAAGTGGCAGAAGGGCTTGTATTGCATGTCTTCCTCATTGTTTGACTGTTTTCTGGGCCGCCTGTCAGTTCTGTTTATCTTATCTGCGAGTTTATCCATCTCGTTCTTGGCTCGCTGTTTATTTTTTCGTGACATTGCCTCCCTGTCTCACCTTTGTACCTTTGTATATATAGTCTCAAAACAAGTGTTAGTGATCGATTTTTAGCTTGCGCTGCTTCTGTGTCCTCCACCTTTTAGGTTTAGGGCTAAAGAGGCCATATGAAGATGGAACGATGGATGACAAGGATCTCATTAAGAAGATGAAGAGGAACCTTAGAAAAGGTGAGGCAGTGAAGACTGTATTATGATCAATTGTTTTAGTCAACTATATTTAGGAATATTTGAAATGATCAGATCTATTTAACAAACGTTTAATGCACGATAAAATGTTTAAAATTAAGAACCGTTTTGTTTCACAGAAAAGTCTCACTTCTCTTTGGAACGTCTTTATTTCCTTCCACTTTTTTGTTCTCCTCTCCCTCCCTGGAGCCAAATCAATGGTATTGATTGCTAACATTTTAGCTTGACTCCCAATCATCCTTCACTCTTTCTTGCAACAGTGAGAGGATAAAGTGATCTAATGAGGAGTAGAAAAATGAAGTCATCTGTAATAATAGTACAAACTGCTGGCTAGAGTGAAATGCATTAAAGAATATGATTTATTATTACATTATCTGAATATTTTAAATTGGTCTAATTGCTGCAGCTTGACAAACCACTATTAAATGTCCTTTTTAATGTGGAAATCCTCCATCTGTAATTGCCGCAGTCCTCGACAGTAAAGCCATAGACTCCAACCAGCCAATGAACGCCCTGATGCGCTTGAACCAGATCCGACCCGGGCTGCAGTACCGCCTGCTGTCCCAGTCGGGGCCAGTCCACGCCCCGGTCTTCACCATGTCTGTGGATGTGGACGGAACCGTCTATGAAGCGTCCGGCTCCTCCAAGAAGACAGCCAAGCTCCATGTTGCTGTCAAGGTGAGGTGGAAAATGCAGGAAACGATGCGAAGAGAGGATAATGGGCAGCTAAGCTGTCTGACAGATACCCACTGATGGAAATGTAAAGTAATCATTACCTGGTTTTGATATGGATCACTCAAGGAGGGTGAAAAAAAGTTTTCTGTTTGTTTGGATGAGCAGTAAATGATAAGCAGCTGTGAACGATGTAACTACTGAAAGAAGATGTGGCTTTAATAGCTAAAGGCACTGAAGTTATTATCTTATTACTAGCTTCTGTTAAATTAAAGGGCTACTTCAGTTTTTAATAAATCTCTACTGCATTTGTTCAAAATCTAACATATTTTTGTCTGATCAGTCCTGAACTGGACAGAAACTCACTGATGGAGATTAATCGAAACCTTTACACAGTTATATAGTTTTGTCGATTGCACATTTTAAAGGCTGAAATGTTTAAACTTTTTTAATAAATACATACTGATACCATGTGTTTTTACTCCAAGTTATCATAGTCTGGGAATCTCAAGATACCCAATACATGGTTTTGTTTGAACTTGTCTACCAGCTCTTTTCACAGAAAGAAGTCAAAATGCGTGTCTGGTTTTCTGTTTAAATTATCAAATGTAATTAGAAATTTTAACAATCAGATCAGAGTCTTTTTATTTCCAGTATGATGCACTTTTCACTGTTAAGCCAATGATAAATTATTAATGCTCCAGTTTCTTCTTCTTTTCCCATGACTTTTAGCTGTAATTATTTTTAGGAAGGAGAAAACTTTTTATTTTTAAACGTAGAAAATTTAGGATGGTATGAAACATGTACATATCGGGCTAAAACAATTGAATAAAAATGTGTATAAAATGGCATTAGCAGCTGTAACACCTTTATTTATTAACAGAGATTTTAGTGTTAATGTTTGTGTGAGAAATAATGGGTGTGGGCAAATCCTTGTAATCCTAAAGTGCTTGTGAACAAAAAGGCTCTCCAGTCCACAGAGCTGGGATAATCCGCCATCCACTCACTTCCCATAAGGCTCTTTCTCTCTGTCTTTTCACCTTTTTCTATTCTCCTTCTCACTCGCTGCTTTTCTTTTTGAGGCTTTGTCTTTTTCATCTCTTATTCCATCTCACTGCCACCCAGACAAAAGTGACTGGCTCAGCAGCTTTGACACAATCACCAACTGCAAGCAGAAACTCTTTCTCTCCTTCTTCTATCTTCTCTCTCTTCTATACTTTGTTGTTCTTTTGGGCGTTAAAAGCAGGAAGGCTATATGACTCCATACAGCTTTTGTATTGTTTCTATTGCAACACAGAGTGATACCAATTCTGCATACCATTTTTATCCTTTTTTGCAAGGATAAAATTGGTATCATGCAAATCTAATTTCCTTTCTGCACTATAAGGTTCTTTAAGTCTTGATAAAATAAATTTGCCTCAGATTTTTTTCATTGTCTTCATTTTTATTTTTTCCCACCTAAGGTTCTCCAGGCGATGGGCTACCCGACAGGCTTCGACTCGGATCTGGACCCCATGAGCTCAGATGAGAAGTCTGACAGCGAGGGGAAGAGTGAGACATCCTCACACTCTAGCAATAACCCAACACACTCCTCAGATGGTTCCAACACGCTGGAGGTGAGGATTTTGAAAATGGACTGTCCACCCAGTTCAAATGCAATTTTTTCTAAGATTAAAAAGTGAAAAACATTGACTGAAATATAGCGTTGCAAATGGAGAGAAAAAACCCAATGCGGTTTCTGTACTGTTGTTAGATCTTCTCTGTCATGCTCCGCTCACTTCTTAGCGACTTCCTTTGCATGTTACACTCCGTCTCCCAAGTTTACTTTTAGCTGTGTTTTTGAACAAAGCTGTAAAGTCAGTTCATCTTAATTTATTCTTTTCACCACCAAGGTGCGAACTCAGGGTCCCATCCTAACGGCAAGTGGGAAGAATCCTGTAATGGAGCTGAACGAGAAGCGACGAGGCCTCAAATACGAGCTGATCTCTGAGAGTGGAGGCAGCCACGACAAACGCTTTGTGATGGAGGTGAGAACGTGTGGACGAAAACATCTGCGGAAGTGCTTTTGTCATGCATGTACTCCCACGGTGAAGGAAGACTCACAAAGGGGCAGAAACACACAATCAGATGCAGCCTGATCAGCCAGCACACCCAATCAGTCGGTCTGGTTCCTGAGGCGGGCCCGTTCTCTGCAGGGCGGGTTGCTTTCCAACACGCCTGGCTGCTCCATCGCTCTGCTGATTGATAGCAGGTCTACTTGACAGCGGGGCATCACTAAACAAGCTGTCCACTCAGCGAATCTCACCGGCTGAGTCACTGGTGATGAATAAACAGACACACAGTTTAGTCACTTTCATTTAGCCATTTTTAATGGATGTAACAAAAAAAGAACGATTTCAACAGAGTAAGACTCTCGAAAATTACTAGAATGCAGTGCTTCTTTTATGTGAAAGTAATCGTTAAACATTTCTCCACCTGAGATTGTGAGGATTCTCTTGGTGTGTGTGTTTCTATGTTAGGTGGAGGTTGATGGGCAGAAGTTTCGTGGGGCTGGCCCCAACAAAAAAGTAGCAAAGGCCAGCGCTGCTTTGGCAGCCCTGGAAAAACTCTTCTCTGGTCCCAACGCAGCTGCAAACAAGAAGAAAAAGATCCTGCCTCCGGTAATGAGACACGCAATTCACTGCATGCCAAACACTGAGGGCAACCTGTTCAATCTGAAACAACAACAAAACAGCCAGGCCATTCTTTCAGTGTAAGCTTTGAAAGTCAGAAACGGTGAGATGTAAACAAGACAAGACAATTTGTCCATGCTGTTCAGCCAGCTGGAATCAATAAAATGGTTTGATGTGTTTTCACAAGTTAAGCCAATCAATACTGCCTTGTTTTCACATCTCTTTAAACCTGTATGCTGCTTTATTTCATAAAGTGCCCTTTTGAAACAAAACCACAAACTTTAAAGTATTTTCTTGGGACTTCAAATGGTGCATAATTGTCAAATTGTTTTATTTGTTAAAACTTTTTGTGATCTATGTATCCATTCTTTTCCACTTCAAAATTATTCACTATCTTATGTTGATGCATCATATAAAATCACGATAAAGAAATAAAGATAGCCTATAACGAGGCAACTGCAAACAGGATCAAGGGGTTTTAACGTTTTTCAAGGCACTGAATGTCAACAGAAGCACAAGTTTTTCAAGGTTGATCTGGTGTCACACTCACACTCATGCATGTTGGTGTTCAGACTAAAGGAGCGCTGGCGGCGGCGGCGGCAGCCTCGGCAGTAGCAGCACAGGTAGCAAGAGGAAGAGGAAGAGCGGCGCTGGCAAGAGGAGCCTTCGTCAGTGCTGCTGCACCTGGATACGTTACGCCGGGTAAGGGAGAGACGGGAGAAAATAGTGATGCAAACCAGTTCAAGATGTTGCTTCATGGTTTCTGGATTTTTCTGCCTCTGTTAGTTGTCATTGAATAATAATTTACTAATTCTTTTTTAAATTTTTTTACTATTTGATCCTTTCTTTTAATATTGGAATTCATAGTCAGAAAATTATCTCATATTTTTTCTTATATTTGGTGCACAAGTTTGTTTAGATATGGGAGTTAGTTCTAGGTTTTTTTACTGTTTTTTTATAGACAAAAGTCTGGAATAAGTAGACTTTTGTCTAACAGAACAAAGCAAAGCCTGATTCAATTAGTTATAACAGAAAAATCACAGACAGTTCCTCATTTCCCTCAGTAATCTGAAACAGGGGCCAATCACCATCTTAAGTAGCTACGTGACATTTTTCTGCCCATTTATTTGGTTACAATCAGTTATTTTTCTGTTTTTATCCTGCCGCTAAACCTCTTCATGATCTTGTATAGCTTGTCATGTTTATGTTGTTTATTAAGACTTACAAAATTCACTCAGGTACAGTCATGGCCAAAAGGTTTGAGACTGAAAAATCTTGGTTTATGCTGACCTCACTGCTCCAGTTTTAATAGGTTTATAGGTCAGATGAAAAACAGTTTATGTTTTAACTCACTGAAAAATTACCTTCATGCTGATGAAGTGTGTATTGAGGACTACATAGCTGACTTAATTAGAAGGACAGGATTGATATTAAAAGTGACATTTTTCTTTTGTGAGCTATAGTTAAATTCAGGAAAATCAGAGCAAGCACTTTGTTGCTATTAAAATGCATCCCAACCAGTTATTTATTGAATCATCATGAGACCACTGGCTGAGCCCAACAATACCCCTGGCAGTGTCGAGGCCTGGGGTAGTTATTTTCTCTAAGGAAGCCCCTATAAGGTTTTGGGAGATCTGTAGAACCCGGTGTCATGTAGACAGTGAAGCATCCTGAGACCATTCAAATGTGAGCCAGCTGCTCTTCACATATTACTTTGCCCAAACAATCAGAAATTTATAAAGACCTGAAATTTCCAGGCGCAATTTAGTGATGAATGAATGTCTGAGCTAAAGTGATCGTGAAGTTGCTCAGGGATTTAAATTCGACATTTAGGGTTGAAGCTGATGCACAGGGTGCTAAGGTGAGTTGCAGAAGTCTAGGAAAAGGAAAGTCATAGCTATAAAAAGATAGTGAGGACCCATCCCTTATCCTGTTTGGAGACTTTGAACCCTCAGGGAAACGTTACAGTCCTGTCCGCTGCACAAGCAATCATTTTAAACAATCTATTCTTCCAGCTTCTGTTTTACTTCTTAATAAATCATATAACTTGCTTTAATTTTTCCTTTTAAGGTAATAAATTGTTGCCCTATTTAGATTTTGTGGTTCACGTTGGTGGTTTTAACTGTTGTGACTTGAACAAAATGGCATATTCTTCATATTTTTATTTTTTTTTCATTTATTCATGCCACTTTGTTGTTGTTTACACTCACTCCTCAATGAATTTCTTTTAGGTACAATAAAGTAATTCTTACCTTATAAATACTTTAATATATTTTTCAATGAAAGCCTCTAAAAAATCATTAGAATTGAGTATACCATTTGAACAAACAGATCTAACTCTGCAGCAATGAACTTTGTAAAAAGAAAAATTATAATAATAAAACATCTGCCAGTCCTACAACTTTTGGCCACGTCTGTAGAGTTCATAACTGAACCTGGTAGGAGGCTTAGCTTGGACTCAAACCAGCACAGGATTGAATTAGACCCTGTAACCTCTCCTCAACAGGCTTCGGCACACCGTACGGCTACAGCCCGGCTGCAGCAGCTGCTCCTGCATACGGTACGTGCTTCATCTTGCCTCTTTTCTCCTCTCTCTTCCCCCATGTGTAACCTCCATCCCTGCCTAACCACATCTGGGTAGAGTAATGAGAGCAGCACTGGATGCTGCATCTGCCAATACTTTAACTCTTCTTGCATCAGATTATTTCCATTTCTTAAATGTAGTTCTACTGTAAATTGTTGTGGGTTTTTAAGATTACCTTCGTTAATGTGCGGAGCTTAATTTCTTGGCTTTTCCTGCCATGGATCTGTTTGTGCTATTAATGACTCTCCTGCTCCACATTTCTGTTGTCTAAAACTTTATTTACTCTCCTTTGCACTCACATGTTGAAAACAGAAAATGGCAGACAGCGGCTTTGTACACCTGTCACATCTAACACAATAACTGGATTCACAGTCTGCACTATCCTCCTCTTTCTTACTAAGATTAGCAGATCACAGGAAGTTTGCCGCTGCATCGCAGCTCCTTTTCATGTCTTTTTTTAAACATTTAGAGACTAGTTTTTTAATTCCACATTGACCTTCACCATCATTAGTTCTCTCCGTCTGTGGCTCTAATTCACATGGTCGTATTTATCTCAACAGACTCAGCCTTGTTCAGGTTGTGTACACTCGTACAGCGTTCAGAGGCCTCTCTGGGCTTCTTACAGCCGTGCATGTCAAAGGGCTCTATGTGCTAAGAGAAGCTGGACTGATGCCTCCGGCAGGCATTTAGTACACTCCCTTGAGAATCCAGCAGCCCTGAACATGAAGCAATGCTCAGATTTTTTGTGTTTGTACTAGGTGGAGTGAGGGCTCATGTGGCAAGAATATCATTTCCCTGGAATTTGCAGTTTGTGCGGGTTATTGCGACAGCTGAGTCTGTATTTATTGGCGTACTTGTGTGGCACATGCTACCTAAATGCTGTTCAGTGTTTTACTTTTGTCAACAAAAAAAATAATTAAATCTGAAGATAATAAACAGGGGAATAAATACAAATATAATATTGGATCATCTTCTCTGAATTCTGTGTGCATTTCATGGACTACAACTACTGAAACTGTGTGAAGCTCCAGGAAGCCATTACAAAGTGTAAAGTCATGTAAACAAATAAAGTTTATATGTTTGGGAACTACTAGTATAAACAGAAGGAACTGTGAGATGAAATGTTTCTATTTGGGTATAATGCAGTTTTGGTTTTTTTTGTCACATTACTGGTTGGTGTGTTTATGTTTTTCTTTTATACTCCTCTTTATTTATTTTTTTACTAAATAAAGAAATTGACCAACAAAACTTCTGACAGACATAATTTAAGAAATTAATAACGGCCGTTAGTCACAAACATTTTTATCACAAATTAGAATGAAAAACTCTTCCTTTGTTTTCACTGTTTTCAGCCTTTGCTTTGCAGCTTTGGAGTTTTTAGATCAAACTAATTGAACTCAGATTGTGAAGTGTCTCCCATTAAATCTGGTTTTCACTACATGACAGTGCAAACTCTTCAGCTCTCCTACACATTAGTCTTTTGCTCTTTTTTATCTTTTGTCATTTTTCTTACTTTTTACAAAGTTTTTTGTTTGTTCATTGCAATGTTGTTGAGATCTGTAGATGTGGGTTCATTTACAAATAGCCTTGGCTAACAATACCACTTCATCCATATTCCTTTAGCTTCCCCTCACAGTGCAGGATTTTAAGCTCAGCTTCTGTAAATAATCCCAATAAAGAACTGAAATCTATCTAAACTAGGATTGGACTGATGAAATGAAAACACTCTGCAAAATTTTTTTTTTTCTTGGAAGATTTTTGTCTTGAAGAAATAGAAATGTACTGAAGAAACTCAAAAATTTAAACTATATCCGATCAGTGAACATGCTGAACTAGGACTTTAGTGTAGATGCTATTGTTCAGTAAAAACTCACAGTAAATTGTTTTCAAGAAAAATTTAGGAAAAACACATAGAATGTGTTTTTTGTTTTTTCAAAGAAAGATGTTTTTTAAGCTGCAAGAGTGTGAGAGAGAACATGACTTTAGGAGATAACAGGAAGGCTAAACAGTACAACAATGTCGTTTAGTTTTATCATTTAGATTTTTTTAAAAACCAGAACTTGCTGTATTTATAATTGGCAGCAGCTTTCACAATGCTAGCTATGCTATTTGCTAATATAAGCTCAAAAAGGTGAACTCGGCAAACATTTAATGTTTGTTTTAAAGACATCTGTAAAACCCTGTTTGACAGTAATTCCTCTTTCACAGATGGTTCAAATTCACCTCTGTTCCTAATATGAATTATTAGTGACCAGAAGGATAGAAAAAAGTCAGGATTCTGCACTTTTATCTACTTAGATAATCGTTTTTAAATGAAAAAGAACCAACAAAAATTGGTATTGGCAGTTGAAAACGTACAAATCTGGTGGATTTAAATCTTTAAATATGAAATTTAAATCTGCATCCCTGTCAGATTAAATACCAGATCTAGCTCAGATCTACAATTGAGCATAACAATTGAACATTAAATATCCTTTTGGAGTTTAATATTGTCTTTTGTGCTCTATACAGTAGAAACCATGACACCTGTCCCTTACAACCCTTACTTCTAAACACAGCTGAGTGACAGCAACAAGTGGGGAATAGGAATCAAAACTCTGTACTACATTCAATGAGGCTAATGCCTTTTTTTTTTAAAAATCCTCAGCGCTGTTTACATCTCTTTTTGTGATTTTTTTAGTCACCATGTTTCAGATCTCAACATTAAACGGTTTAGCAAAAATATATTTTTTCACATATATCTAAAAGCCAATTGTGTTCTTTTTCTTCCACTTATCTTCCCGTCTTCTTCGTTCTTGGCTCGTTTAACCACTAATGAGCTCTGTCACCTCGTGCACAAACATTCCTGCTTGCTTTCACACCCTAACACCCCTTCCATCTGGGAGGACTGCCTGTGAGCTGCCAGGTGTTTGTTTGACATACACACTGCATAGTGTGTGCTACAGTGAGCATAGAGACTTGTTTTTTTTTTTTTGTTGCCCAGCACTCATGCAGAGCTATGCTCTTCTCATGTCTCCCCTCTAGGTTTGCCCAAGAGAATGCTTCTGTTGCCTGTCATGAAAGTGCCCGCCTACCCCGTCCCTCACTACCACTTCTTTTAGTACAGGAGACACACATACCAAATACAGCAAGCTTGTTTTTTCTTTTCTTTTTTTTTTTTAAGAAGGGAATCTCAGTCTGTTTGGCTTTTTGTATTTGCTTTTTTTTACTCCCTCTGTTATGGGATCTGGATAAAAATGAGCTGAAGATTTGTATAAAAGGTTTTTTTTTGTTTTGTTTTCTTACTGTTTAAACACTTTTTAAACTTAAAATCTGCAGGTTCTTAAATGTTTAAAAAAAAAACTTGAAGGATTTGTACTGTGAATTGTTACCTCAGTCTTTGAGTCTAAATTATATATAAATGCCTGTATGAGCTTTTTATTATTTTGTTAATCCTTTGCTAAGGAGAGGATATCCTTTCACAACACATTAAGTCACATTTTCTGTGTATAAAGGGAGTAAGAATGTGAGCTGTGTGAAGGATGTATAAGAGTGTATCTAAGATGCTGAAAATGTAATAAAGTTAAGCTCAAATTAAGCTGAACAGTTTCTGTTCTGTATCTAATCTGAAGACTTTCAGCTGATGGAGGCTCAATGCATTTGATTCATGTTCCTTACAGCAGTTTTACTTCACAATAAGAGAGGATTCACTTTTTTTTTTTTTTTTTTTTTGCAAGTTTTGCACCTCAAAGTATTTGAATAAGCACTTATGAATCCTAGTCTCCTTCTCTTACTCAGATGTAATCTTTTCATGTAAATCAGCTCTGCTCAATACATCCTTTTGACCTGCAGCTCATAGATCTTGGGAGAAAAAGGTCTGAAGACAATTGATGAATTTGCAGTGGGAGATCTTCTGTCTTGCCCTCATCTTCTCAACCTCATCTCTGTTTCTCAAGCTTTTATTTGATGGAACGAAAAAACTTTTTTTGCTGTTTTGTGTGGTTTTTTAAAGTTTTTACATTGTTTATGTTGAATTTTCTGCACAGAGTCAGAAATGTGTTTATAAAGCGCAGACATTTTTTTTTTCATTTTTTACATAAAAACATCTGAACTTAATGTAAATCACAAACCAAATGCAATTTTCCTGTTTCTGATTATTGGTGTCTCCTTTCTCTAAATGTTTACCATTGGACTGATATCAAGTCATCTTTAACGAGAAGTGAACTCACTGTAAGATTACCTAACTTTAAAAGTAGTTAGGTACTTTTAAAGTACCTAACTACTTTTAAAGTAAATTTACTTTAAAAGTAAATTTAAATCGCCGCCATAAGTCAGCACCAGTCAAGACACGGTTATGTTGGCTCTTCACCGTATCTGGTTCATCCAGCCAGCGAGGGATAACACACCCCACACTCACATCTCTTCTCGATGACATCTCCATGACTACATGACCGGTGGATGAAGATTCAGTGTTTTGTCCAATGGTTGGTTGAGCTCCAGGAGGTTATAAATAGTTGTTTTCATCTGAATTGTTCTTTCAATCTACATGGTTGAAGATATTTTTACTTCTGTTTCTTGTGCTGTGAGGTTTGTTTTTTAGTATTTAGGTTGAAGTTCAGAGAACAGAAGAATTTGTTCATGTCTTTTCCATCTTGTTTAAAACACAAGCCTTGAAATATTCTGATTTTCTTTCACTTCCTACTTGAGTTTCCATGTTGCAAAACAGAAGAAAATGTTTAATATTAACATAAATATCAGGGATTCTAACACAGCATGGCAGAGTTTGACTTCAGTTTGTTTCAGGTCTGGATAAGAGTCTGGACTTTCTTCCATGTCTTGATGTCTACATTTTGTGTAGACATCCATTGTTTGGTCTTTCCTTGTGTATTTCCACCCTTCCTTGCTCTCATACTTCTTTCCTCCATGGTGTCCTTACTTTCTTCTCTACTTATTTTTTCTTTCTTTCCCTCTGTCATTCTGCCCTTTTCTTACTTTCACTTTTTCCTGGTGTCCTCTTACTGTCTTTTCTACTTATGTCCTCTTTCCATTCTGCACTGTTTCTAATTCCTCCTCTCTTCCTTTCTTGTCTTCTTCTCTTGCTTTCTATTCTTGTTTTTGTCCATTTTCTTATTGTTTTCAATTTTACTGTATGACTAGTTAAATTCAGAACAAATTCAGTAAGTGTATCTAATATTTATTAAACTGTCCTATTGTATTCAGCCTTTATGAGGATTAATGAAATAACCCCTGCTCCATGTTTGTTTCAGTTGCTCTTCCCATTTTATGATCACAATTTCGAAAATTTTACAAATGGGAATGCACACAAGAGGCCAAAACAGAAAATTAAAAATTATATAATCTTTTTAATATGATCCCATTCATGAAGTCAACAAAAGCAAGCATAAATCTGTGAGGATTTACTCACATCAGCATGCTGAATGCTTAATGTGGCTTACACAACAGACACACTGTCTTTTGGTTAATTCCACTAATAATCACTATTGGGCTCACGTGGACTGCATATAGAACCTGGAACTGAGTATAAATTATCACCTGTGAAGTAGTGTATAACAAATGTTATACACTGTGTTCCAAATTATTATGCAAATTGATTTTAAGTGTCATAAAGATTACATTTTTTGTTGTGCTATTAAATTTATAGATGTTATTGTGTGTCGGGGCTCTTTGAATCACTATAATTAATTTCAGAGAGCTGGGTTGATTAGTTTGTCTAGTGAGCTCAATTAAAGGAAATCTACTTAAGAAGGATGTTCCACATTATTAAGCAGGCCACAGGTTTCAAGCAATATGGGAAAGAGAAAGGATCTCT
>CAEFZX010000255.1:0-20968 GCA_903066825.1 Alfaro cultratus | reverse complement strand
TATATATATATATATCTATATATATATATATATATATATAGATATATATATATATATATAGATATAGATAGATATAGATATAGATATATAGATATAGATAGATAGATAGATATGTAGTGGATGTTCATTTTTATATAAAAACGAGCCTTCATTTGCACTTAATTTGCAAAACTCAGAAGACAACTATGCATATCTCTTTAGTGTTTACTTTATGCATCATAACTGGGAATTTCACTTGTGAATAGAAACTATACATGCCCAAATGAAAGGAATCTGCCAATACACAAGGTTCTAGTTGTCTCAGGATTCAGATATTGGAATGACCTCACTTCCAAGCAGACTGTGTCCCAGTTGCAAGTTGGGAAACCTGTAGAATTTACTGACAGTTGCAATGCTAACTATTAGTGTCAATTGTACACTTCCCTCTATTGTACACAAGAGGGGACTTGTTCACAATTAGGTATTTTACAGTAGGATGTGTGCTACAAGTTTAATGATGCAAACCATTAGAAATTCATATAGTTTAAAACTGAAATACATCTGCAAAGGACAGATTTGATTGAATTTCGGGGAAGGCTCAGCAGGCTTAACTTCCTGCATCTGATTTGAATTTCAAACACAGTAAATATTACATTAATGACAATAGAATTTGGCTGAAATTTAATTTGAATGATTTTCATTTGTAAAATGATAACTAGTGCATCTATCCATTATTCTATTTAATTTATATATATATATATATATATATATATATATATATATATTTATATTTTTTATTTATATATATATATATATATATATATATTTATATATATATATATATATATATATATAAACAAATCACCATTCAGAAACTGTCAATTTACTTTTTGAGTTTTGTTTCAGAAGTCAAATGTTCTTGGGGGCCCTCTGCTGGTCTTGTTGCCATAAAGAGTGACTTAGTTTGCTTATGTCTTGGTCTGGCTCTGCCTTAAAGAAACCAGCTTTAAAACATATTAATTTCCACCATAAAGATTGGAATGATGTTATCAATACATCTATCCACCTTCTTTTTGGCCCCACATCTGCTCTGAGATGCAACACTGTCCTCCTTTTAGGTATGAGAGGTCTACGTTCTGTTCGGCAGCACAGCTTATTCATCCATTGACAGAGAACTCATTCTACTGTAATACTACCAAGCTTCAAAAGAAGCACAGAAGCACAGACCAGCAAGATCTTTTTTTCTTTAACTCCCCCCTCCCTCATACTCCCATCTTTCACACCCCTTCTCCCCCAAGGGTAACACACTGGCCTGATCTGAAGTGGTCAAGCTGCTGTTGGTACGTGGAGACAAGCAGATTTTTAAATCTTGAAGTCTTCTGAGTTGGAAATATTTTTTCCCCCTCCATTCACTGTAATTTTTAACATTACATGATTTATGGAGCTGTGCGACAGATGAGAAAATTTTGTTCGAAGGCTGAGACTTTGACATGAGTTCTCTTTACTGTGAGTAGTGCGTTATGTTAGTGATTTTGTATTCAGTATATGCATAATGCATAATCCATCGCGATCCATTCAGAACGGTATTTCTAAGGGGTAGTCATTTAAATAAACTTCACTGTGTAATTTGAATTTTTTTATATAAATAACCTATATTTCTGCAAGTTACCTGCTATATTTATTTTCATAACAGATGTTCTGTCTTACATCAGGACATGTAAAACTTTCAAAACATATAGGTCACAAGTGCGACATGCTTATCTCTGCATTTTGCGAAAATTCAGAGTATGTTATGATCTGGTTTTAGGAACTCTCCCTAGAAACATCAGGCAGGATGTGGCTCCACACCTGGCTTCAATAAAAACTGTCTTTCAACCACTACGGGGAAAACAGGAGGTTGAGTCATGCTTGCCAGGTGAAGGTGAACACAGGAGAGGGGCAGACTCATGTTTTCATAAGCATAATTTTACATAATAATACATCCACTTGTTTTTTGTTGATTTTCTTTTTTTTTTTTTTGCGAGGGACATAAAAAGAGAAAACAGATGTAATAAAAGGTCACCCTATGACAGACATCTATATCTGGAGAAATGTTTATTTATGAGCTGAGACTCAAAACACATGTGGTTTCCCTTTGGATGCGGCAGCTTTAACTGCCATTTACCACAAGCTTATCTGAATATTTCCACAGATTGTCAACAGAGGGCATTATTATAGCCATTTTTCTGAATGTATTCTACCCCCTGCAAAGGTATTTACATCCACTGAACTTTTTCACATTTTGCTATGGTAAGAAATTCTTTTAATTTTATTAGAATTTTTGGTCACACATTAGTACATAGCTGTTAAGTGGAAGCAAACAATCCTTTTTAAAATTTTGCCACAATTCACAAAAATGTAAAAAGTGTGACATGAGTATGAATTCACCCTCTGTTCCTCTTTTCCCCCTAAATAAAAAAAATCTGCCTCCAAACTCCGCGTAATTATTTTTTTTCAATGTCAGTATAAATACTGCTGTTTTGTAAAGGCTTCAGGGGTTAGATAAAGGACATTTTTCAATCAAGAAGTCCATGACAAATTTGTATGAGCTGCAAAGATACACAGCTCTGGTCGAATCTGTTAAAAGAACTTCTGTTAATTGCACACTCTACAAATCTGGCATTGATTGCACGATTATTGAATTATTGAAAGAAAGCTATAACAAGTCCCTGCCTTCAGTTTGCCACAACCTTAACAAACTGTCACCATAGTGAATTAAGGTGGTGGCAACCTTATACTGGGGGGAAGGGGATCTTTTTTGAACTGGAAACTGTGTGGCTACAAATTGGACAAGAAGATGGAAAGAGTCAAATACAGGGCAACATTGGAAGCAAACCTGTTGAAAGCTGCCAAAGACAAAATAACTGGAGAGGAAGTTCACCTTCCGGCAGGACCACAACTCTAAACACCCAGCTAGACAGTCAGTGGATTGTTAGTTAAAGTCCAGATTTAAATCCGACAGAGAAAACATGACAAGATTCAAAAATGGCTTCTAATATAACCGAGGTTTGATACTTAAAACCTAGACTTAAAACCTTAAGTCTCTAGGTCTGCAACATTGATCCATTTTGCAAACCTAGAGTCAAAATTAGAGTCAAGTCTATGAGACTTAAGTTTCAAAGTAAGTTCTCAGTTACGAGTTTTTACTCTGAAACACTTGCAGATGCAATCACATCAAATGGTGGTTCCACACAAAATACTGTCTGGGGGGAGGGGGGCACTGAATACACCTGCATGCTGCACTGCTTAGATTGAAATTTGTAAAACAATTTCAAAAATATATATAAATTTCCTTCCAACTTCACAATTATGAGAAACTCTGCATTACTCCATCACAAAAATAAATCACAGTTAAAACATTGAAGTTTATAGTTGTTACATGGCAAAATTTTAGACAGTGACAAAGTTCAGAGAATACATCATAAAATATTTTTTAAATGACCATTTTAAATTAGTTTGTGTGTCTTAGTCTGTTTCCGTGAAGCCCAAAAGTTTCCCACAATGTTCATGTGCAACGACAATGATAGATTGTGATATAATCATGTTGCAGTGATTTGGCAACAATATATTGGTGTAAATAGGGACAATGGCAGTTTTCACTTCAAAGCATTCTGGGAAAACACAGGTTCATAATGATTAAAGTCTTAAAACTCACTTCTGTGAAGGTTTTGCTATATATTGCAATAGAAATAAAATGTGAAGGCTCTGGGTTATTTTTATGTTTATAAGCAGGCGCTTTAGAAAATATTTTAATCAGCTGCTTATTTTTTTCCTACAAGATGCTTGCTTCTTCAATTTCAAAAAATTCCTCTAACAATGCGTTTTGGTTTTCTCCCCCCAAAATATTTACACTTGATTGACATCTCAGGCACACATGACCAGTCACAAGACTGCGGCTGACCCAGACAAATCTGTGTCCATTCATTATGACGGACACAGATTGGGCCAGGTTACGCTTCGAAGCACAAATTGAAAAGCAATGTCTGGCCTCAATCACTAATGTGTTTCAGCAAGTCTTTACTTTCTTTATCAACTTATTTTATTTAACCAATATTGCAAAAAAATTATACTACCACTCCAAAATTCATTCCTTTACAATGGTAAAAAAGAAATGGAAGTCATGCAGCTGAGCCTTATTATAAGGGAGTCAAACTGGGAACACTTTAAAGAAACAACCTATACTACTCAAAAAATAGTGCATTAAGTTAACATTGTGAAGCCGATTCTCCTTTAAAGCAAAATCAAGATGTATTTCTATGTATAAGGATTCTAATGCAAAATGTGATAAATTCAGTTGTTTTTTTCCATGTACTTCACTGTTTAGGTTGCAGAAATAACTTTTGAACTGTGGGAAGCCAAAGCATGCCACTCTTCTTATTTACTTCCTGTCACATCTCCTTTACCCACCAAAAAAAGGAAAAGTTCAAAGTCAAACTCAACTATGTGAACTGCAGACCAGTGATGTGTCCTTCCCTGCTTCGTTTACATGAATCTGTTCCGAATCAAGCTCAGCTCTTCCTGACTCCCTCGCTATTTTTCCCATTTATTTTGTCAGACCAGCTTTGGAGGTCTCCTTGGATATCAAACTATTGGAGTAGACTTGTAATCAAAGAGGGTCTCCCCACACAGTGGAGTCTCAGTTAATATTTACATAGCCATGGGCAACCGTGTCAGCTCAGAGTTTTGCCCTCACTTTTTACTTCATGAAGCCTCCCAGTTTCTGCACTGGTTGAACCAGGCACACGCAACACATCTTAAGAGGTTTTTCTAAATATGCTTCTTATCTTTCAAATGTTCCAAAGTAAGTTCTCAGTTACGAGTTTGCTAGAGTTGCTTTTTAAAACGTTTTTACAGTGGTATAATATGCATGTGCCTTAAAATATTCTTTCCTGAACAACGGAGGCTTCATTAAATAGACTTTGATTATGAGAATTTCCCCTGACATTTACTGTGTCCATTTTGGACCTCCAAACCAGCAGGGCACCCTCAAGAACTTTAAGATGCCATACAACCCAGAAATAGATATTTTTGCCTTGCATGTTATGATACATCCATAATATGCAAGGCAAAGGTGGTAACTGACTCTTAAAATAGTTAGATTTTGTTCTCATCAACTACCAAAACCTCAGACAAAGCAGAATTTCTTTAGAAAAGTTTAATTTTTAAACATGCAGTTTTTTAATAGGAATCATGTCAAGTACATGCAATAAATTATCAGTCACAGATTATTTGCACTTTGGTGCCTGGTTTTACTTGAAAGCCTTCCAAACTTAATTTTGTTTAAGCCCCATTTAGGCGACCTCTGTTTGTGTGCAGGAACTAAAAAAAGGTGTAGCTTCTTTACTTTGTCTAAGAGTAAATCAAAAAAACTGTTGAGTCACAACAGGAAAAAAGGTCTTTTTCTATGCTTTGTTTTGCAGCCTGACAGCAGGTTAACTGTTCTCTTTGAGGCTCACAGTTTGTGCTAAACACAGCATTGATAAGATATTTACACCAAAATTCACCTGACAAGCCAAATCAATATCTCACAAATGAGCATGACTGTTTTATACTTTTAAAAATCAATAAAGCCTTTCTTTTTATTTTCAAAAACTCGAGTGATCAGCATCCAGCTAAATGAAAGTCAACATGTTTGTGCTGAGAGCCGGTAGTAAAAAAAAAGAAAAGAGAAAGATCTAATCATTGTTCTCAGATTACAGGTATTTAGTCACTCCGTCTGTTCCAAAAATTCTGCTGTAGTCAGTCCCCCTTAATGAGCCAAGGACTTATAATTGACCAAGCAGACAGGAAGCAATTAAAAAGAAGTCAAACACATGAGGGGCTCTGAGATCAAATTTAAAAAAAATAAAAAATAAAAAAAATCCAGTGTGGGCGCATTGGGATCTGGCTTACACAACTGTCAAATCAGTTGACTTTCAAACAACCACACTATATAAACAAATCATTTTAAAGCAAACTGTGTCATGTTGTAAACATTAAAGAATTTTAGCACCCCTTTAACTCCTCACTGTAATCAAAACCTTTCAGAAATATACTTTCATGCACAAAATAGCCCTTTTGCTCTTTCTGGGGTTTGATGTATGAGACACACGTTGATTCAAATAAGCACAGGGGAGCAACAGATATAGGTGAACAATCTCTATTCAAATGTTTTATATGGAAACTTAGCCGAGTGGAAACAGATGTGCGTCACTTGTGACCTATAAAAAAAATGATATATGGTCACCAGTAATATGGTTCAGCAGAGGCCAGCACTTCCAATTTGCTTCACCCTGGCGTATGGGTACTCTGTGTTGTGTAAACGTGGACATATTTTTCAAACAAAAGACGTAGCATTTTTCTCCGTGTGCATGCTCAGTAAACTTTGAAATGACTCGACTGAAAGAAAAAACACATTTATTCATGACTGCTGCACATCTTAAGCCAAGGGATTTCTATCCCTTGGCTTACGATGTGTAGTTATTTCTATAACTGAGGTTCTCATAATTAGAGGTTATTAAATTTATTTATTTTAACCAGTGAAGACATCTAAAAGCTTTTTTCTTTTTCATTTTTAAATCATTCATATAACTTTGATATGCTGGGATCATCCTGAGTTCTGCTCCCTTTGTATCCATGGCAATGCAAATGGAAATAGCACACAGAAAAGTCTGATATTTCAATTTAGAATGACTGATTTCCACATTCTGGCACGGATGAGTTACCATAGCTGTTGCTGTATCCATTTTTCTCTGAGCCTCAGCGAAATTCAAACAATTAAATTTCCACAAATCATTGCAACACCTTAAAACATGACAAAAAGTCAAACTATTTGGAAGAAAAAAAAGGAACACTAAAGAATTATGCACATTAGCCCCTACTGTTACAAAGCACAGCATTTTGCATGTAGTATAAGATTTCAAAGCACTTAGAAAATGTTGCATGTCTGAACTTGGAAGTCATAGGATTTTCAACATTTATCTTCTCTCAAAGATATATTTTTGTACAACATATCCAATGATTATTTACTAGTTCTTTAGGTCCCACATGATCGATCTCATGGTCTGCTGAAGAAATCTGTGGCTACACATTCACCTGAATTACTTAAGCCTGGCTTGACATAGTTGCACCTCCTGTGTCTGGTTTGGTCTTTGCCAAAAGGATAAAGCCAGGATCAACTGATGGCGTTCTGTCAAGCCTGTCTTTATCTCTTATCCTGGATTTCATAATCCTACTTTTGTGAACCAGTCCTCAGATGAGGATGTCATAAGTGAAGTCAGTGGTTCCTAGCCCTGGTCTTCATATCCGATGTCCTACATATTTTAGGTGTGTCTGTTTTTGCACACTTGATTCAAATGATTGCATCACCTCCTCTGCTTGCCATCGAGTGCTGCTGAAACCTGCTAATCACCCAGTTATTTAAGTCAAGTGTGTGGTAGCAAGGGATCACTTAAAACATGCAGGACAGAGGGGATTGAGGACCAAAGTTGGGAACCATTGCGTTAAGTTGTAACTATTTATAAGGTTACTTATCTTTTGAAAGGGGTGCTAGTCATGTATCCATCCTGATAATTAGGATTTGCAAAATTATTTTACCCTTGTATTTTTATATAACCAGCCACACGAGGACCATGCGCTTCAAAAGTGTAGACTCTTTTGTACAATGAATGACAAAAAGTTATTTTTTTCTTCACACAAACAAAATCATCTGCATAATTTCATTTCTAAATGTTGTATTTTAAATGGCAATGAGCAAATAAACACAAATCCGTTCTCCACAAAAGAAAAAAATAAAAAATAAAAAATAAAAAATCACCCATGCAAAATTTGCCCCACAGCAGCCTTGGTCACGTGATGAAAGCCTCACACAAAGGAGAACCAGGAATCCATTTTTTTCTATTATCTGCACTGGACAATTATAACATTTTTAATTTCATTATGGAGCAAAAATGATTAGTTTTTAGTTATATTAAAATGAGTTTAATTCTAAGACTTACGAGCAAATTTTGTATTCTGTGACGTAACAGGCTTTCCAGGACTTCCGGCTTGCCACGCAGGAGCAGAGGTATTTTGTATGTTTTATTTTTATTGGTCCACAGTGATTGTAGTCACTTAGCGACAAAGTGATGCTACTCGGAACAAGCGAAGGATTACATAGCCTCGGAATTTGTTCTTAATAGTTACCACAATGGACGGCAACGAGTGGTGGCTGCGATTATGGCTAAACTCCATACGGAGGGAAACTGCCATCTTTACAAAAGAAACCAGCTTGAACAGTCCAATCAGGTGAGTTCATTGGAAGACAGTGCGTGATAAGGGGCGTGTCGGTAGGGCCCAAGGGAGAAAGAAAGATCATGTAATCAAAGACAGTAGTATTTGCCTCAATGAGCAGGTCGACCCTTTGCTGGGATACGTCACACGTCCGCCATATTGAATGTGGCTATCTGCTAATAAGCTAATACAAGTAAATGGACTGAACTTTACAAAGTGCCGTTCTTCAAAGTATTTCAAGTTAATGCCTGTCATTGACATATTCTCTCAATTCTCTCACACACATTAATATATTTAGGAATCAAAGAAAGAACTCAAGACAATGTTTATAACATTTTGATATGATTATTAAAATGTTTTGGGTGCTTTCTAATTAAAAGCCCCCACTGTTTACAACTGATTCTGATAAATCATTTTTTAAATATATTGGCATTGATGAACACACACAGATCTTTACAGTGGTGTTTTCATGAACATTTTTATGCAACTCAATAATTCTATGTGCATTCACCATTTCAAGATATGAAGAAAATAACTAAATATCCTTTTAATTTTGAAGTTTTTTAAGGTAATGACAATAAACTTTGATAAATCAGTCATTGTCAAACATTAGCTACATATTTTTCTTACTTTTCAGGAATTTTTTTATTACAGTCTGATATGTCAACTCTGCTATGGACAGCATAGAAAAAATAACAGACTAAATTATTTTTATTTTATTGCATAAACTGTCTTAATACTCTATTACTTCAGATTGAGATATTTAACTAAAAACTACACAAAAAGCAAAAACAGTGTACATTACAATACAAATTTATTTATATTATACTGCCAACCCAGAGCACAGGCAGAGTGGGAAGTAGTCCAGTGAATTATGGACCTCCGATCACTCTACTGTCAAATTCAAGATGGCGGCGAAGTAACATAGAACTCAGTGTTCAATGAGGCGTCTACATAAAATGTAGCTCAACCAGCTCTGCGCAACAGGCAGGTTGTCACAAAGTGAGTGATTGGAGCCACACTTGGGTCACACTGCTTTCTTGTTTGACACAATGGGGAAGTTAAAAAAAATCAGCCAAGATATCAGAAAGAGAATTGTGGAATTGCAAAAGTTTGGTTTAATAAATTTATATATAATTAATTAGTATCTGGAGGAACTGACTTTAAAGTGTTTTACCTGAGTCCAGGGGTGCCTGCAGGATATTATCGGAGGGTACGCACAATACTATAATTGCACCTAATCCCCACGAATGCAACTGCACAAACCGCACAAACCTAACCCATAAATGATACAGGAACATGAACCACATGGCACAGAAACAGCAGATCTGATCCACACGATGCCCGATGTATCCCACACAATGCATCACACACATACACACTTATGCCTGCATAGACTGCTTTTTTTTTTTTTTTTTTTTGACAAATTACACTAAATATTAAAGACAGAAAAGCAAAGCCTACCCATGTGATCCACGGTCCACGGGAAGAGGAGGACGGAGATTCCCAGGTTCAGGTGGTGTGTCTGAGACGTCCAGAGGAGGAGGAAGTGAAGCGATAATGTTGCTTAATTTCAAAAATGTCTGACAAACGTTTTGACTAGATTTACCTATTTAACTCTCCCAGTATAGCGTGATGCTGGGGAAGAGTGCGGCTGGTGTCACGGTCAGTCAATGAAGAAGGAATGGGGTTTCCCGACAGCGCTTCATTTCCTGAAAAAAATAAAATAAAACTTGTAAAAGCATAAGCAGACCACGCACAGGATAAAAAGTTCAGGCGAGGACCACTCGACGCCTCTTAAAACTATGTGAGGGTTAAATGTCCCCAGCTATGTGGGAATATTTTCAAGAAAAATACAGTACACTTCAAAGATGCTGTGATGGTGAGGTGGCGATGTAGGGAGTCATGTGGGTTAGTATGAGTTAGAACCAAACATTTTGACTTTCATACCTGCAACTTTGGCATAACTGAACTTGACCTGCAAAATCGCTGCCAGGAAAGATGTGACGGGTTCACAAAACTGATTAGCCGGAAGTCTATGAGTTGGTTTAGTAGTTCCACAGGCAATAGACAAGAAAACGTCATAGGGTTTACAGAAAAATGAACAGACTGAAAAATATGAGCCAAAAGGAATATAAAGATGTCTATGCATCACAGGGAATTAATAAATACATACATATTTTTGCAACTATAGACTCTCAAAGTGCACAAAAAAAATGGATTGAAGGGTTTAAAAAGTGGATTTTGCATGATATGTCCCCTTTAAAGATTTTTTCGCAGGGAAAAACAGGATCACGTCTTTGAGTCCATTCACTATCATTGTTTTAAAAAGAAATGTTATATCAATGCTGCACAATGTTGCATAATGCCATCTTCATTTGTGATTTATGAAAGGCCAGACTCATCTTTCTGTGTTCATGAAAGAAATGTTTTGACATAGTTGCATAAGCAAACTTTTGACTTTAAAAAGAGCTACAAAATTAAAACATTGACATTGAGCAATAATTTTCTTAATTGTAACAGAATTAAACCACGGAAAGTTTATCTGATTTAGATGTTAGACAGTAACCAAGAAATTGTTTTGCTTTGTTCGACAGTGCATGTAAATATCTCATTTCAGGTGGATCTATAAAACATAAAAATGAAGCATCAAAAATCTCAGTCTGACTATTTATTCATATTTGCATTTCTCTTTATGTAATGTAATAAATTAGAAATTTTACTTTTGAAATGCTTTAATTTCATTACTTTTATCAAATGCCGAAAGCACTCAAGGTGGCTCAGATACAGAGAAAAAGCTTGTCAGTGTGAGAAACAGGACAAAGTTTAACCTGGCCTGACAATATTAAAAATCAACATTATTAGTGAAGTGAACAGAGGATAATCTGTTGGTGCTGCTAATACCCTTCCTGTGTGAGCGAAAAACCACTTGCAATTGTTCTCGCTAATGAAGATGAATCCTACATTCCAAAGACAGAAGGAAATATGTGACCTTACAGTCCCTTCAGAGGTCAATAATCTTTTATAGTAATTGACTGAAATTTTAATTGAAGCAAAATCTTACTTAGGCATTCATCACTGTGGACAGACATTCCTGCCTTCAATTTTGCATTCCGATTAATTCTTCTAATTTAAAAGTAACTGCTTTGTGCTCGTATAATGGAACACAATTATAAGTTTTAAACACATATAGCTTATTTCCATAAAACATTACAGGGGCTGCTCAGCAAAGCATAAAAATGGTCAAATTTATTCTGACTCTTGTCTTTATATGCTAATAGCATTAATACAAGTCAACAATAATTGACATATATATATTTTTAAATTTAGCAAAATGTGGACATTTGACCGTTTTATAAAATATGTTTCCAGTCCATGTGTCAAGAAGCAGAAGCTGTGTGCAAGTCTGCAAGATAATCTGTTAAAGCAGATCTTTTGATGCACATTCCTTGATACGTCTGTAGTAACATCCATCATAATGATCTGCCAGAACAGTCTGGTAGGCAATGAGTCTGAAATAAAACCCTTCCAAGCCAATAAAACAGTCTGCTTGATTAGTGGCATTTTCTCCCACTGAAGAGCAGATGAATCCAATGGGTGAAAAAAGACAGGCGAACGAAGGGCAACTCTAATTTCTGAGGACAATGAACTAAATTGTTCTGTCCCAGTTTCTCAAGAGACTCTTCATAATCATGGTTAATTATTCTTGCATGGTAAAGAGGGAAAAGGAACAGTAGTGCTTGTTCAAAACTTGCCTTGAGTTTGCAAAATAAAAAGATATTTGGAAGATTTACAAAAACTTAACACATTTACAGAGCTGTTAAATTGGCATATTTGTCTTGACAGTAACCACACAAACGGTCTAATTAATGGGTGTGGAATGTGCCAATGTGTTGTAGCAAAAGTAGGTCATATGATTCTTTTCAAATAAAAGTATATAATTCAAGACAAATGCCCAGAACAGAAGGCAAGACCTAATTTCTTAGAAAAAACAACTCCGAAGCCCATTTACAGTATGCAGTGTTTATTGTATTCTGCCAGAAGTGACTGATAAGTGCACTTTATTTATAAGCTCTTCCTGCCTTATGTTTTGTATGCAAAATATCAACCCATAGAGTGGTCATACAAGGTAAGTGGGAACACTCTGCAGAGAAGCACTGTCAATTAGTAAGTAAGCACAGCAGTTGAGAACTGAAAGTGCATCTCCGAATGTGTGAAAAGATGCAAAAGCTCAACTAAAATAAAACAAGATTGACTCTTTTTATTACAAGTGTTTGGCTACTTGATAAAACTAAAGAAAAAAAAAAATAGGAAAAGCTCAGTATCCTGGTGTTTGCAGTCTCACAAATCCTCCTTGATTCTTTTTCACTTCATCACAAACTGCATGAATTCTTTTTTCAATGGCAAAAACTCTTAAAGTCAAGTTTATTTGTATAGCACAGTTCAGCAACAAGGCTGTTAAAGTGCTTTACCCCACAAAACATAATAATAACCAGTTATGAAACAAATAATCAGTATTACATTTTGTCAAATACCGTCATAAAAATTATCACACAAAAATGCATAAAATATATTGATCAATGCTTCAGTTATTAATTAAAGGCAACTTTAAGCAGGTGGGTTTTCAGCCTAGGTTTAAAAGAATTGAATGTTTTGGCTGTTTTGCAGTCTTTTTGGAAGCTTGTTCCAGATTAGTGGCACATAAAAACTACTGCTTCTCCATGTTTGCTTCTGATTCTGGGAATGCAGAGTAGACTCGAAGCAGACGACCTGAGTGGTTTGAAAGGTTGATATGACAACAGGTCTGTAATGTATTTTGGTGCTAAGTCATTCAGTGATTTAAAAACTAACAAAACAGGGTGGAGCCACAGAGAGTAACAGTTGAACAGCAAAAGAAAAAAAGAAAAAAACAGAAGAGAGATGGCTCTCACTCTATGGGAATCAGCGGTTCTCATTCACTACAGACTTGATGCTTTTGAGCATGACCCACATTGGGGAAATTCATGAGTACCAGCAGCAAAGTGGAATGAAATTGATGCAAAGATACTTTGATATTTCAGTGTGATTTGGCACCTCCCCATACTGCCAGAATACCAATACATGGTTTAGTTACCATGTACTGGTACTTTGCTTGATCACTGTGCTTGTTAAAAAACGTTCCTGACTTAAACCCCAAAGAAAATTTTTGGTGTATTGTCAAAGGGAGGATAGAAGATACCAGACCTAACGATGCGGACAAGATGACACACACCGCTCCTGGTCAGAAACAAGCTATCATAGCCAGAAGGAGTGTCTTGGCAGTGTCTATCACACCACAAGCTTTTTCTCAGTGTTTATGGTGGAAAAACTACCTACTGTTTCAGGAAAACTGTTTAGCCATGGTAACTAGCCTGCATATTTACAACAGGTTTTGTTGTGGGGAAGGAGCTGTAGTGTAGCAGGGAGCAAGGGTGAGAGTGTGAGCAGTAAGTGCATAAGAGTGATTGACAGCACTAAGCCTCTTGCCTCTGATTGGCGGTATCTGACTCAGCGGTGTATTCCTGCAAATAGAAGTAGGACCACAGGGAGGAAGCAAAGGAGGTTGATTTTTTTCACAGATCATTTGTTTCATGTTATTCTGACATAGTGATAGTTTTAATAAATTATGGGGGGAAAAAAATCTATAAAAGTTACCTACTGCAGCTTTAAGGAAACCTGGAGTTTCTTAACATCCCAGCATGCAGAAAACAAAAAGAGGCTCAATAAAGTATTGAGTGCATATCCACATAGATTTACTATTATTATGCATATACCATATTTATTATATGCAAATCATTTTTATTATTGAGTGGCTAATTTTCTGAGAAACAAAATTTTGGATTTTCATTAGATGTATGCCAATAGTCTTCACTATTAACAGAGACAAATAAAATGATTGAAATGTATGTACTGTACTGAATCTAGGTTACATGATTTTTACTTTTTGGGTTGAATAATTAACAAGATTAAATATATAGTTGGCATGAAATATTTAGTTTTATAAAAGAAGCGGAACACCTAGAAGTCTGCATTACAATGCTACATAGGTTCCACAGGCTAAGAAAATGGAAATATGAAGTTGTGCAATGGATCTAATCCATAGTGCAGATGATGGGATGGGCTTGCCACGTTTAACCTAACTCTGGGATGTTTGATTAACTGTGTTAATCATTTCCCATCTGCGCTGGGGCCCTGTCTCCGCCTTGTGATTAAATTCCAACTATTCTTGCATTGTTCATTATGTGTACTTGTCAAATAATTGACTGCTCGCAGGCAAGGAGAAAAAAAAGAAAGTATGCTTTTTAATCTTGATGAAGAAGTGCTTTAATATCATGTCATTCACTTTGCATGGCATGTCCAGGAGATGAGAGGAAGACAAGGAGAGAACTACCTCCCCTGCTGAACCACAGGGGGGACAAAGGTTATCATCAATTTGACTGGTCTGGTTTTTAACAAGCTTTTTGTTCCCGTGGTTCATGTCCAGGGTCAACTTCTGTGACTTTTGCTATGACTAACTTAGAGTGCACATGGCAGTCACATGATTGAAGTCAGTTTGCAAAGTAAGATCCAGCAAGAATGGATTAGGAAGAGTTATTAATAATTGCAATGTGATTGATATGCAATTATGGACACATTTTTTAAAGCTTCCTGGACACCATAAAATCTGGTTTGTCCCAAGAACAACAAAAACAGTTTTGACATTGCTCTTTTTATGTAAGCAACGTAATTAGGAACATGTTCTACATAGTAAAGTGGGTGGATTTATGCCATTTCAGGAGTCTGCTTTTTATATTCACGGCTTACCCTCCTTTTTAATTACTTAACAACACAAGTGAATCAAATCATAAAGCTGTCAGCCTTCACTAAGAGCCTAGACCTGCCGCGATAATGATACCTGACTCAAATGACAGCTTCATGCTGTGTAATTCCTGGGGTTAAGGGTGTGTTTCTCCAGGCTCTTCAGCATCATCTCTGCTCCTGACTTTTAATAAAGTCTTGTTTGTGTGCTTCTTAAGAAAGAAGCACAAACCACTTTGTATGCATATGTGGTGGGCTGACAGGCACTCTTTTCCTTCCTCAAGGATAAACTGGTACCCAAACACTCCTAGTGATTAGCCTTGTAACATAAGTATAACTCTGCCATAGTGAAGGATTTATGGTCATGTAAGGCTGTTTTAAAATCCTATTATAGAGCAGGATCACAAAATTTAAATTTAAAATTTATTTTCTGCAAACTTTAGTCCTGATATTTTAGTGACATTTTTGCTTTAGCAAAGAGAGAAAACCATTTTACTTGTACTGTTCCACAAAAGCTGTATATTTGTGGTCTTTTATTATTAAGGCACCCCACTGTGTCTGCTGTATATTGTCAAAGCTGCAAAAAATCTGGATTTAATTGAGCAACTACTGGTGGGTTGCATCTCATAGCAACATCTTAGCATCTCTAACCAGGTTATATGGTTGTCCTACATCAGATCTTGTCGCTTTTCAGCTTTGCAGAAGCTGGAGACTCTGAGATCACAAGGAATTCAGTTTCACTTAGATACTAGTGCATTTTGGAGTAATGATATGTTGTTGACAGAAAAAAGCTGAGAATTTCTTCCTTGTTACTTGTCAACATCGAAGGTCATCAGACGTTCCATTTCAGGCACTATTAGCTCTCAAAGGAAAAGTAACAACCCTAGTTTTTACCCAGGAAGACCTTTTTGGAAACATTCTCGTTAGGACATAGAAACAAACCAGCAAAGAAAAAAAAAGGGCCTTGCCTTGAAAAGATGAGTAATTATGTCTGTGAGCTCACATGTGTGGGAGGTTTTCCCCAAATTAAGAGAGTGAACCTGTAGGTTAGGGGTTTGTCATGGTAAACATAAGCTGCTGGAATTGGTTTCAGGAGCTTTCCCATCGGCTCTCAGAAGTGGCAAAGCCTCAGTCACTGCTGCATTCTTGTGTGTCTTACCATTAAGACCCAGTGAATACCTTGGCGACAATGGTCATGTGGTCAATAAGGGGGAGGCAGTGGAAGCAGCTCAGACTTGGTGCAAAGGGTGAGCACAGGAATGGACTTATTAAGTCACAGCTGTTGTGTTCAGAACAATAAGGCTGAGACTCTTCTCAAACCTTCCCAACACCCAAACACTAAAACCTCAGCTGAGGATCTGTTGGGGAGTGGGGGAGGCCTGCTGGAAAAGTGCTGTTCTTAACTTTGTCTTAGAAAAGTCACAAAATATTTAATTTTGTTGTCACCATTCTGGACCTAAATAAATCCTAAACTCATTTGCAAAATAGGTAACAGCAGTTGAAATATTTAGATGACAGCTTGGTTTAAATATTTTTTTTGCTAAATAAAAAATCTCTATCAGTCTTGGATGTAGTGTCTTAAACCCATACCCATCCTTTGCAAAATATTTCAAACTTGTGTAAATTGGATGAAGAGTGTCTGTGATCCAACAATATTCTCTATGACAAGATTAAATGTGACAATAATCTTGTCACAGATTTTTTGACCAAATCTGGATCTGGACATTTAAGTTTATTGTCCTGATGGAACACAATCGTCACTCCATTCTCAAGTCTTTTTAACCTCTTAAAAGCTTTTTACACAACAGCTACTTTCATACAGACATTGACTTACACAAGTTGACTTTAATTTCTAATTCAGATAACTTTTTGAATCAATTTTAAATATTTTTTTCTGAATTTACTTTAGGCGTAAAAAAGTAAGGGCTGAGTCTAGATTCAAGCCACTCTGTTATACTTTTGTGATAACAATTTTGGAAACTGTGTATGATTACCTTCCCATTTCACAATTATACACTACTTTGCTTTAGCTTATCTTAAAAGATTATAATAATGAAGTTTGAGGTTGGTATGTGAAAAAGCTTAAGCGTTACTCGTATTTGTACAAGGGACTGTTTTTGCTTAAAATATGTAATCAAGAAAATGTTATGTACAACGAGTATTGCAATAACTTTCCTAATAGGGATAAAGTTATTAAATTTATTATGCCACACTTCATGCTAATGCAGTAACATACTGTAAATTCAGAAGAGCTCAGACAGTGAACCCTGCCGTTGTTTGGTGGGTGTCTCTAAATGATTACATCTTCCTGCGTCTCACAAAAAGGTTCCCTGCTGCTGCAGCCTTGGTGCTGCAATGCCAATACCATTGCAGTCGATTGGATTAGCGGGACTTCTAACTGTGCGATGGAGTCCAAGCTCACCACCAGCCCCATTTCTCATGTAAATGTCACAACAGGTCTTGGTGCCTCACATAATAGTCTGGATAGCACCATATTTAAAACTTCTTTTGTCTGCAAAATTACAAACTGTGAAATCTCTTTTTGAGGGAATTTTTCAGTTTCTTGTCCATTTTTGTACAACTCTTAGGTTGCCTAGGAAATAACCAGAGGAGCGAGTGCCCCAACTCATGGCAAGCTGTAGTAATCTGTAGGTGTTTTTCTCTGAGCAGCAAACTCTAGATTTGCTCTTTGTTTCCTTTTTCCTTCCCGTCCTGAGGTTGGCAGTGTTTGCTTTGAGACTGACAGTTGATGTTTTAGGATTCCGGAAGCCGGCCCACCGGCAGTCATGAAACTTTAACCTGTATCAACAAAGTTTCTCCTCCATCACATTTACACTACTGGCGACGATGACAGCTGAAAAACATCCTGGAACTCAGAAGCATTAACTTGTGTTTCACTCTTAACACTGTGCGCATTGAAAAGATGAGACGGGGAAATAAAGGGGCTATATGAATGCAGAAAATTAGCACAGAAAGAGCTAGAGGTGCTCAAGTGCAGGTTTATAGTGAAGAATTCACACCCTGTCACTTCATCGGCTGCGAGTAACAAAACCTAGTCTACAGATGTTCAGAGGATGCGAAATCCACTTACATGTTTATTTGCATTTACCATAGGAGTCTGTGCTAAATTTCAGGCATGTGTTGTGTGAGATCCTTACTGAACATCTTCACATCAGCCCCCTCTTCATTACTCTGGCCCTCCTCTCTTAACAAGGTCCACCTGGATTGCATCAGCAGAAGTCTCCAGGGCCATTTTCTCTGTGAAAATGTAATTAAATTCAGCAGTTTTAGATGGAACTATCACAACAAAGCCTGGGCCCTGCGTGCCTGACTACTTTGCCGAAAAAATAAACCAATGTTTGTGTTTGTCTTTTTGAATTAGGTGGAACTTACTTTAAAATTAAGTTCGATCTCTGAGGGGTTTTTCTTTTTTTTATCATCGCAAATCCTCTCTAACACATGCCTTCATGCTTCGTCACATACCGCCTCTGAAGCCTTTCTAAATCCTCATACACTTGTAGTTTGTTTAAAGTAAGGGGGGAATATGATAAGACATCTCCCGAGAGGTGAGATTCAGCTGCCATTTCAGTTAAGTGCAACGGTGTGTATTGGTTAAGCTGATATCGGACCTCCATAAATTTGCCTCTTGGTGTCAGATAAGCAGACCCTCCCCACACCCCCACTGACCCACTACCTTTCCACAACTCTCTAAACAGCCCCCCTTTTCCCCTCCCCCACAGCTGTTTCCCTCCCCTGAGAGACTGTGAAGTCCAAATGTTCAGGCACTGAAATGAGCTGCTAATCCCTGTATGGGCTACCAAGCATACAAAAATCCTCCAAGCCATCAGTCCATACACCACTACATAAGCGTGTGCCATTAGTCAGTATTGATGTATGTTTAGGCATGTGTCAGTCTGTCTGAGCGCCAGCTCTAAAAGGCTTTGTATTTGCAGAGAAGGAAGTGAAAATGATTGTTGTTTCTGTGCTCGACCTTTGTAATAGTCAGATATTCCCTTGCAGCGTTTTTCAGAAATGCAACTGCAGGTGCAGGTAGCCAATACCACTTCTTTTCAACAAGTGCTTCCACTTCCCCTTGGTCACTTTCATTGGAAAGAACTTATTACTGGTGCTTATGAAAAGGAAATGAATGAGGATCTGAAGGGTTGGATGCAGGGTCATGGCCCCTGGGCATGTTGGGAGTGAGGATGCATAAACTCATCATCGTGCTCTGATGAAGGACCGCTCACCTCGGACACTGTCTTTGTCCTTCACCTATTTCATATGATTTCAGACTCATCACACAGGCAAACATGGAAAGTGTAAGCCAGGGGCATTTTTATGCACAACTGATGTTCACAAAAAGTCATAAATGACACATTTGAAGGAAAAAAATTGCATGCATGAGAAGCAGTTGAGTCTATAGTAGGCCTAGAGAAAGAAATAATTTTACCTAAGGCACACACACACAGATACATAACATATGTACAAATACATAACATATGTGTTATATATATATATATATATATATATGACCACTCTTACATTTTTGATCCAACTCTGAATGTTTTGTCTCATCTTTTCTTTTTTTTTACAATCTGCACAATTTCATTCCACAAGACCTTTTTCAACTTGTAGTAATAGCAATAAATAAATGGATAAGCTATCATGTATCCCATAGACTTATATCCACACTATTAACTTATTTTTGTTTAAGCCATGTTCTAAGCTGTGAATGTTTCCTGCTTTACAAATTTGAATAATTAAATTTTACAACATCGAATCTGATCACTTTCCAAAGAATTCAATTTGTTTTAGGTCAGGGTTCAGCCATGATGGGCTTTAACAAGTTTTGTTGAATGTGTTTTGTAATTGTCTTTCTAAAATACCAAAGACCATCACCTCTGTCCTGGTTTCCTATCATTGAATTTTCAATTTTACTTTGAAAGGCTTTATTTTATCTGCTCATTTTGCGATAAGTTTCAGCACTTTCAGATTCACCAAAGGCAGCCAAGCAGCTA
This sequence comes from Alfaro cultratus, assembly GCA_903066825.1. NCBI lineage: Eukaryota > Metazoa > Chordata > Actinopteri > Cyprinodontiformes > Poeciliidae > Alfaro > Alfaro cultratus. The sequence goes on along the minus strand of CAEFZX010000255.1, from coordinate 866 downwards.
CATTGTTTAATATCTCGTCATTTATTATTATATGACCTGTGGACAGTTTTCTCATTTTTCTCCCTCTGTTTCTTCTGTCTACGTATCGGTGGAGCACATCATCAGTGACAGCTTCCGTAATTATTTTTTTGTTTTTTTGCCAGTTTTTCAAAAAATTATCTAGTCCTTGGGCCTCTTTATGTTCTACTTCCCTCACAGTCAAAATATTATATGTGAAATTTTAACACTGGTTTGTTACAAATAAGTCTAAGGTTCTTGAGACGTAATGAATGTAGTTCATTCTTTTTTCACAACCCGCACCACACAATTTTCTTATTTGTCTTTTCTTCATACCACTTCATTGAAGATTACAAGAATACAACAAATCGTACTGCAAACCACTTTCTGCAGAAATACTCTTTCTGTGTTCAATCGTAATATTTTCAAGTTAAAGCAATAGAAGAAAACTTTGGATTAAAAAAAGAATGAACTAGAAGATGCTAAATCATCGTAAACTGTAAAATGTATAATTCCTTCAGGGTTTCTATATTGAGACCATTAGCAACAAAGCTGACACTTTTGTTACTGGCACCAAAAAGAACAAACTGTCAGAATACCTGCAAAGATTTTTTTTGTATTTTGAATTCCTCAGATACCAGACTGTCTAAAGGCATAACAAAAGCAATTTTTCACAGCTACCAAACCACGGCACATTGTCCAGTTATCCATCAGCAAGCCTCAAAACGAAATCATTCTCTATGATTTTTCATCTTGTGCCTGGCCTGCCAGAGCACTTACATGTCTTTAGTCTATGCGAGCAGCAAAACTGTTAATATTTAGCAGTGGCTTCTTTCTGTGAGAGAAATTTTATCCTTAAGATATATATA
>CAEFZX010000254.1:0-45633 GCA_903066825.1 Alfaro cultratus | reverse complement strand
CTTGTTAGGCCTTCTAACAAGCCATCATTTGATTCAGGTGCGTTAAACGAGGGAGAGAACTAAAACATGCAGGATGCCGGCCCTTGAGGACCGACTTTGGGCACCCCTGATCTAGAAGCAATAGCATGCAAATGGAAACACCTCCTGCCTGTGTAATTGTGAAGCTTTATAATTGCAGGCCAATTAATCAGTATGTGTGTGATTTGTTTGTCACTTGTGGGCTGAGTGGTTCCCTGGCTCAGCTGGTTTGGTTTAATCATACTGAGCTTCAATGCTAAGGCTGGCAAAAGGGGTTGTTGTATGTAGTTGGACACATTTGGATTTGTTGCAGAGATCCACTGATTAAGCTTGTGGCCAATTTACAATTCAGATGTTTGCCATTTCAAACTTTTAAAGAAAGATTAAAAAAACTAACTTTGTTTTTGACAAATTTATTCTCATAGTTGCAAATATTTATTTTTTCCACATTCAACACATTTCTTCGGTAAAAATTTGTACAAGATTGGATTTCTTGGGGTGTTCTTATGAAGGTAGTCTAGTTTAGCTTAATACCATTCATATTGTCTTATTGGTTCCTCTTTTGAGCTCTTTCTGAGTCAGCAGGCAAAAACCTTTGGTCTTTTTTATTTTGTTTTAATTTCCTTTTAATTATGCAACAACCGTGGTTGCTCTGCAGATCAGCTATAATGTTCCCACCCTCGATGCTTTTCTTTTTGCCCCTGCACCAAAGTGCAGTGAAACTCCCAAATATCTGATGCGCACGGTTAAGTTTAAAGCAGAAGATCCTGAAGTGTAAACATGCATTGATATCATGAGGGCAGCTGAGCACAGTATTACAGGCTGTCTGGGCATGTTGAAGAAAGATAAGGTGTTTCTGTGGCGGAGGAGCCATCCAGCCCACCCTGCAGCAGGCTTCGTGTTCTGAGATCAGCAGTGAATTGCCTTTGTCCCACCGAAAGCAAGTCGCTCTGGGTTGACAGCATACTTCCACATGCCTCACACTGTTCTCACACTTGGTCTCTGTGTTTGCCTGTTTGTGATGAGTTCATATGCAGTAGATTTCACTCTTCCTTTCGGACGTTGACAAGAGTCCGGGCAGGAGTTGAAGGAAGTCTGGGTTATAATTTGGTGCGAAAACATCACATGTATAATCTTCCAAGTGCAGATTTCTCAGACCAATGAAAATATTTTTGACTCTCATGCAGGCTGAGTGAAAGAAAAACTTCAAATAGCCCAATAATGGCTCTGATTAGTCTAAATTGATACATATATTATGAAATACACACAGTATTCAGGATCTTCACTGGCTGTCTTATCATATAACACTATATTTATCTTGTGCAATTCAACTTAGTTAATGGTTGTATAAGTTCTCCCACCCTTAACCTTATGCCTTGTGGAAGTACAAATTGATTTCATTACAGCATTCAGTCTTACTTGACAGAAGTCCATCAGCATCCTACATTTTGACTTGACAGTTTTTACCAGTTCTGCTTGCAAATGACTCACTGTGATGAAAAATAAATCCCTCCTCATCCTTAGCCTTCTAGCAGACCTCTTCACCAGCAGACGCTTTCTGCTGATCAGCGTTTTTTTATGTTTATTCATGCTATTTTCATGATTTATCATTGATGATGAGTTGTCCCAGCTGTTCTCCCAACTTTTAATTGGAGTCTCCTTGCTCTCATCCTAATCTTTAGTTCTCTTCTCAGATTTCCTATTGCGTTCAAGTCAGGACTATGGACTAGTGCAAATTGTGAATATTACAGCCGGTAAGAAGAAAAATCTTAGTCTTTAAACCTAAATATGCCAGGGGTTCAAGTTCTCCACAGAATTTGCAGCCAAGGCTCTAGAAAAGGCCATTTCTATTGAGCTTTCTTTTTATTAGCTTTGTTTTTTATGATCTTGTGACAATATTGTTTGCTCCCATTTCTGAATAATTTGAATAATCTATCCATACACAGTGGTGTCCATTATTACTTCTGCAAACAATGCTGCTGAGTAACGTCAACGTTCTTCTTCTGTTCACACTGGTCGATTTGGGGTCATAAACTTTTCACACGGATTTCTGATTGTGATAGCATCATTCAGTAGTATGAGCAGCCATCTACAATAAATTGGATTTCAGCAAAAAAATTGTGATTGAACATCAAGACCGGATGTGTTAACCCAGCTTATGTGTGCTCATGTACTGCTTTGATTCTCTTCTGTTCAGTCACTGTGATTGTGAAAAGTAGAATACTTTCAGTTGAACTTTTAGCTGTAATAAAATATGAACCCCTGTTGGAAACTCTTGAGTTTTCTGAATATGCTATGAGTGTACAATGTTTGAGAGATGTGGCTGTTGGCTAATGGTAACAGATTTATTGTTATTTGCTGATAGATGTTCTTGCATTTGATGGGAAAAAAAGGCTTTTTTTCTGTCTTGACAATCATGTTTAACTCTTTTTAAAATTGATTTATTAGCCTCCTAATCATGTTATATGCATGTTCAGTCCAAAGGCCATCAGTTACAGCTTTATTTGCAACTGGTTGCTCGGCCTCTGAAAGAAAGCTCCCCTTTCAGTGATTAGCTTGTTAATGTTGTTCACAGTTTTCAGACAATGTTAGTTGAGCTGTGCCAGGCTCCTCGAGGCAGACATTGATGTGTTTTTCACTGCTGTAGGTCCAACATTGCTGCCTTTGTTGCTCTGCCTGGAAAGTGTCCCGGCGTCTTCTGTCCTCAGCTCTCTCATTCCCCCCCAAACTCATCCTGACAAAAAACCTGCATGCCCCAAACCGAACACTTTCAGAGACCCAAACTCTGCGATCTGCAACTGATTGGAGCCAGAGCAGATTTTTGGTGAAATGAAAGGCTTAGAGCCACTGGGGTTTTTCTCTGTATGGATCAAAGTTGTTTTCTTTTTGCCACCTTGCACCCACAGACAGAGAAAATCTTTAGGATGTAACAACTACTGTCATGTGCTTTTCTGGTAAACACATTCCTCTTTGTACATGGAGGCATACTTTGGTATACAGAATGGAAATGTAACAATTTTTGGAACACGAAACAGAAAGGAAAAACCTCCTGGTGGAGATTTATTGGCTTTGCTGTAACATCCTGCGCAACTGGGCATGATTTGTTACTGTGCTGGCTGGACAAAGAATAATCATCATTGTTCTTTTTGTTGCTAATTTCCTGCTCAAATTAGTCACAAGGATTTTATGGAGATTTAACAGTTGTACCACATCTGCAAAGCTGGTCATCACATCACCCTTCAGGAATCAGGGCTGCCAGTAATGGGAGGATATAGAGCTTCTCTGGAAAAAAAACAAAAAAAAAAACAAGAAACAGCCGAGGTTTCTGGAAGGGGGCTTGGAGGGGATGTTTAGAGCAGCACACTCTTGGATGAGCTTGTCCCAGCTGTTTTCCCAACTTTGCTCTGCATTCATGGTGAAACTGTAAACAGGAGGCCACTTGGCTGGCCGAGCGCAGTGGGGTCGGTTGCACCGCATTTCTGTATTTTCATCATTCTTGCACCATGTATTTATGGCAGGTGGAAAACAACCCCAAACTATGAGTTTTGCACACCGTCTGTTCAAGACACTCATTGAAGTCAAACTCCCTGGGCTTCAGGCTTCCTGCGTGCCGATCTTTACGGACATCTTTGAAACCAAATTCTCGCTAATTAGATGGTCGATATATTTAAATGTCAGGTAAATTATGTAAAATTGTAAAGAAAATTAGTTTGTGCAGTCTTGTAAATTTTAAATTTGTCAAAGTATTCATACTGCTGGATGTAACAGTCTCATATTTTTAGCCCCATCCATACTCCAAACTCTGTCCCAGCTTTCCAGTCCCTGCTGAAGAAAGGTAGGCTCACAGTATAATGCTTCCACCACCGTGTTTATCTGTTTGAATGATACTTTAGTGTTTCATCAACCATATATTGCATTTATATCTCAATATTTTTTTCACCATGGTTTTCTTGTTGACACTCTTCAATGAGTGCTTGAGTGAACAGATTCTTCCACCTGAGCTGTAAATCTCTGCTGCTCCTTCAGAGTTACCTATTGACTCTTTCTCTGATTACTAGCCCTCCTTCTGCAACGAATTGGTTTCCATGGATTTTATTAGCGGTCTCAGAGAAAAGAGGGCTCAATACAGCAGCATACCACTATTTTATTTATGTGAAATATATTTTTCCCTCAACTGTTCTACTTTATTCCATAAAATAAAAACAATAATACACATATTCTTGATAAAAACTAGTTTTGTAAACCAAAAATTCAACTGAGAAACGGACAACAGGTAAAAATCTTCTACTGATTCTTTCACGTTTCTGTTGCTTTGCCCGTGTTTTCTTGCAGAGAGTCATTCCCTGAGCTCGGCACAGAGAAGGGAACAAAAGCTCGCTTTGAGCCTCTGCGGTGATAAATTGCAAGGTGTACAAACCGCCTCTGTGTGTCTGCAGTGTAAAAGGAAAACACCAGGTATCAGTTCTCCTTTTCTGCCCAGGCAACAAGAAACTGGGGTCTTAATTGTGTTGTCTGACACAGTCCTAAGAAATCTTGCATCGTCATATCAATAGAAGCATGGGGTGGGGTGTATGCGTGCATTTTAGGATTCAGAAGGCAACAACAGATCTTTTAAAAAAATCAACAGCAGATCAGAAATTGTGGTCTGGTTGTTTGAGTGTCGAACTAAGTCTATGAAAGTTTTGTTCTGAATGCTTTAGTAGATAACCGTTTTTGTTGTGGGTATTGAGGGGGGGATGGATATGTTTTGCATTTTCCTTTCCAACCCTCATCTCTCACACAGAAATGACAGTTTTGGTGCAGCATGAGAAAGTGGGAGGGCAGCGCTCAATAGTTTCCTTCCCTTTTCTCTTGTTTCTGAGCATGTCATGTTTGCTCAATGAGTGTCACTGAAAATGAGTGCTTTTGTGATCTGGGCCAATTCTGCTGAAGTGCGTTGTCATCTCTCCGGGACTCCCTGAGCTTGAACAGAAAGTGAAAAACAATGTTTGTTATGGAGTGAGAGGACGTATCATGTAGCTGTAATTGACTCCCTAGAAAATACTTTTGTCTGCTTTCCCCAAGAACCTCTCGGTTATATGGCAAGGAAATTGGAGTAAGTAGTTTAAAACAGAATGTAGAACCCATATCGGTACTCTAAAGCAATATCGGTGCCACCTGAATAAGAGCTTTGATATTAATGAAACCAGAAAGTGTTAAATAATAGAAAAAAATACCTACAGGGCAAATAAAGTGCAAAGACCCTGAGAGGCTAAAAACAGTATTGGATATAAAGCATGAACACAAAACAAAGGTCTGAAGCACTGAAGGTCATTACACAAATACTAACAGTAGAAAAGTATGGCGTTTGATTTCGGTGTTTTCCAGATGTGAATAAGTATGGAAAAGGAAGATAATAGTAAAACAAATATTTAAATTTCCTGACTTACTCATTTGATTGTCTTAATGTTGTAACCTCATCTAGTTCTTTTTCTTTCATTCTTGTATTTTCTTCCTCATATTTTTGGTTCATCCTCCCTTCATATTTCTGTTCATTGCTTCTTTTCTTCCTTGTGTTCTACTTGTATTCTTTCTTCAGTATTTCCTTTCTACCTTTCTTGTTTCCTGTTAATTTTCTTCCATTTTTTTTTTACTATTGTCCTTTCTACCCTCCTTTGGTCCTACCGCCTTGTCCTTCCATCTTCCATTTTTTGTTTTACATCCCGTCCATCTTTCTTCAAATACAAATCAGAGCTTTGAGTAGGCCATTCTAATACTCAAATATCGATTGGACTATTCCTTTGTAGGTGTGTGTTTAGAGTTGCTGTCCTGTGTTGAGGTGAGCCTCCACCTTTTTGTGTCCTCTAACATGTTTTATTCCACAATTCCTGTGTATTTTGCTCCATCCATCTTCCCACAAGCTCAGTCCAGCTTCCTTGTCCCCAGTGGAAAAAAATAATAAAAAATTCTCATAGGATGATGGTGCCACCACCATGTTTCACTGTAAGAATGGTACATTCAAGATTTACTTCGGTTCCAGTTGTTGTCCCCGGTCTGTGTGAAGTTGTGGTCTCCTCACCTGCTTTTTGAAACAAGAAGATAAGACTTTCAGTAATAGGTTTCTTAATCCATAAAAGTCAGATTTGACTCAGTGTTAAAAAATAATTTGTCATTTTATTTTATCTTCTAGTTCCCATTGAACATCAAAATCTGCCATCAATTTTAGAATCTGTAGAAGATTTTGAAGAAAAAATGGCAAATTTACATCTACCCTGAGGGTAATGCAGACAGGTACATCATTGTTCCAGCCTCACAGCAGAAATGTGTGTCTCAACTTGAGGAAATTCATACATTGATTAAATGTCTGGCAGGGACCTGAAGGTTTCTGAAATCACATATAGTGCAGTGTGCCAATATACTCTGCATCACTGCTACTAAGACCTGTTCTCTGCCAACTCAACTTCATCATAACATATTTATTTTAGCCATAAATAACAAATCAGAGCTAGATTGGCTTTGACATCTACAAACCGATAAATATTCCTCATTTTGCTTTAGACAGATAAAAGATTGAAGGTTGGCTTGTCAGGATAAACTGCAGGTCATGCATGATATTAGTTCTTGCACTGATCTTCATCCTTGAAGATCCTAAACATGAATGCACATTACTTATTTCATGTCCTTTTTTTCCCCAACAAGCCAGACAAAAAACATGTCTGGCTTCATTTTTATAATATATCAGATTTTTATATGTGACTATTTATAAAAGTCAATCAGTTATTAATTTCCTGCAACTCTCAAACAAAGCCAGCCTCAACTGTGTTCATAGCAAATGTTTTTTTTTCTGCAAATGCTAAAGCTACTAAATAATATAAATAATAATAATCATTTGGCATGTATGAGCTATTGGACATAAAGTATGGAGCAGCTGAGACACAATTGGACTGAAAAACAATCTACAAAAATGTAAAGCTCAGAAATACTTCCTAAATAATAGCTGGGTGTTTTTATGGTTTCTACCTGGAGGCTTCTTTTGTCTGAGCAGGTGCAGAGCAACATGCTGCATCAGGTTAGATTGTCTCTTTACATACTGCTTCCTATGCAAACATTAGCTCTGGTCATGGTGAATATGCCTAAATGAGATGAGTCAGAGGGTTTATTAAAAGCTCTGGGAATATATGGCTGTTTTCTCTGAGAGCAGCTGTGTGTATAAAGTGTGTACAAACCTGGGTGTTTGTGTGTACATGGTATGTGAAGCTTTTCATGATCTGTCTAATTTTCAGCTGGTTCTTGTCAATATTTCACATGCAAGAATAAAGATTAGAGTCGGCTCTGCAGGCATGCTTGTAAAAGAATTAATGTTGTGAATTATTCTTCCAAATTTTTTTTATCCTATCACAAACATCTGTGTGTTTATATTGGGATTTTACAAATTTATTGGGGTGTTTTTGCAATACTTCTTTATGTTTCAGCTCTCCTATTTCTTCTTTTCCATGGCTGCTAAATAAATCACTGCAAAATACATCTAATGCTCCTGCTTGAGCCATCACTGAGGAGGCTATTTTCATGACCTCTTGAAAATGTATGCCAGCTCCTCATCCTTTGTTCAGTCGTATACGTTTTTCACATTCTCCAGTATCTCCTTCCTCGTCCCACCCGCTTCCTAATGATCATTTCTCATCATGCCCTATTTTTGAATGTGAGCTGAGTAATGGACTCTCTGGTGTTGTCTCGGTATTCAGTCGTCTGATCCCAGTGTTTGCGAGAGCAATCCTTCATCCGCTGTCAGTCCAGCAGATTAAATGTCTTCAAATCAATAGGGAAGAAATAGGAAATGAGGAGTAATACTTGTGTGGGATTGTATTGAAATTACACTGATGTTTGAGGTAAGGGGAAAAGCGCTGCTTTCTTTATAAACAACCATAATAATGCATAACATGATTAAGATGAAGCCAAACATAAGCCTTTGTCCTCTTTATTCTCTGCTAAGGTTTCTCCAATATAAATCTGTTCCCCTTGGCGACTTCATATGTCGTTACACCCTGAGCTGCAGGACTTAAAACTCAGTTTAGAGCTTTACTGGATAAAGTTCATCATGTTACTCCTCATCTTGGCCACTTTTGCTGCAACATCACATCTTATTTGTGTCTGTATACTTATTTAATTATTTCCACCCCATTTTGTACTGAAAGTTCAATGCACAATCAATAATCATTAGTTGCCTGCTCACTATGTGTAATGTAGTTGCGTCCTCTATTGCGCAAGCGGGACACTTTTAGGTTGTTTGCAGTTCACACAGAAGATCACAAACAAAAAACACTGATTTCACAAAAAATCCAAATTAAGGCATGGATTGTGAACGTTTTTTTTTTTTTTTTCTGTCAATTTTTTGACATGTCAAAAAATTTGCCTTGCTTAGCTATAAATAAAGTTACATTTTCTACAGTACCCAAAATTCACAAAATCTACATCAAAACATTATTTGCTTAAGACACCAAAGAGTAGAAAATCAGATAGCACTATATGGTAGAAGTGTGACTGGTGTATAATAAGAAATCAATGTTCATAACTCCTTAACGTTTCCAAGCCTTAATGTAAACTTTTTCAAGTATTGCTTAAAAAGGGAGTTTCGCTTCCTCATGTTCATAAGAAGTGAAGAAAAAGCTGATTTGTTCTTTCATCTTGAAACAATTTTGTTCCCTAAATGAGTTGTGCGGTTATCCACTCCCAGAAAATATTGCTGACCGACTGATTACGTTTATAGTGGTGTTTTATTAAAAGCCTGTCAGTCAGAGTAAATACTTAACATTTGTGTTCATCTACAGCTTGTCATAGTATAAAATTAGTATTTTTATGTTGGAATTTGAGGAGAAAATAATTAAAATCAGCAGCAGGGATTTGAAGGAAAAAAGGTTGTAATTATTTAGGTCAGAGTGTTGAGGAGCCTCATAAATGTATTAATTTTTCACTGAAAATGTACAATTGATATTTGGATTCAACTGTTGTTACTTTTCTTTACTAATTTGTCACACAATGAGCTCAGGAGATCAAATGCCATATAAAAGTTTACAACCCTGCTGAGTAAAAGGAAAATAATTTAAAAATATAATTATATAATGTTCAGTCTAAATAAATGTATTTTTTTCTTCTAAGTTTGTAATGAAGTTGAACTGGTGGAATGAAAATGTCAAAATAAATAACATTAAATCTTAACTGGATTAGCTTGTGAGCTGGAGTTACCAGCAGATGTTTACTTTGTGCTTCCAGGCCTCTTCGCAGAAAATGCAACCAGCCAACCTACACAAAGGCTCTGAGGTTAAAAAAGCAACAACCAAATCCCTTTATGCCATTTTGACAATAACAAAGGCTGACATTCATTTAGATATGAACGGGGGAAAATAACAACAACAACAAAACTGTTTTTGAGGTTTTAATTTGGAATAAACCTTGACGTACTCTTACAGTGCTTGTAAGACACTGCATTACTGAGCATTATTATAAGTGATCAGTTGAGACGGTCCAATATATGTCTAGAACCTATAGTGTGGTAAGGTTTTATTTATTTTTACTTATTTTTCATTTTAACTAAAATCCTTTTCCTATTGTCTGAAATTAGCTGTGAAACCAAAACTGTACATTCAGAACCATAAACTAGTAAATGCTACAAGTGTACACATATGAATATACAGTACAGACCAAAAGTTTGGACACACCTGGTCATTCAAATGGTTTTCTTTATTTTCATGACTATGAAAATTGCAGATTAGATTGTAGAAAAACCTGACAGGGCACACCTGTGAAGTGAAAACCATTTCAGGTGACGACCTCTTGAAGCTCATCAAGAGANGTTGCTACTTTGAAGAAACTAGAATATAAGGCGTATTTTCAGCTGTTTTACACTTTTTTGTTTAGTACATATTTCCACATGTGTTAATTCATAGTTTTGATGCCTTCAGTGTGAATCTACAATGTCAATGGTCCAACATATGTCTAGAACCTATAGTGTGGTAAGGTTTTATTTATTTTTACTTATTTTTCATTTTAAATGAAAATAAAGGAAACTCATTGAATGAGAAGGTGTGTCCAAACTTTTGGTTTGTACTGTATCTAGATGCTGTGGTTCTGAGCTGCCAGAGGATTGACTGCCTATTGTATACATAATTTTGACAAATAGCTTCTTTAAGCACTGTTTTAACCACATGTTGATTTTAAACATTCACTTTTTATGTCCCAGTTTTTGCCTGAACATGCCTGAAAGCCTCAGTTCGGATCTCTACAACACACATTCATGCAGGTAGCGTGAATTATGTGACATGTGGGTTTCTGTGCTTCTTCCTCGGGGTCTTTATGTCTAGTGGCAGACTTGCAGTTACAAGGCCCTGCTGAGACATGACAGGAGGCACACTGAGCATGCTATGAGGCTGCAATCATGTTGACAGGATGGCAATGAAAGGCCCCAACACTCTGAATGTCCCACTCAGACCCCAGATTGATAGGCTGAGGAAGTTCGACCTTGTGTGTTGATAGTGACTGTCTTAATGGAGCAGCATCACTAAAAAGATTGTCGCTGTGGTCAATTATTGTTTGCTCAGGATTAGGTCCTAGAGTTTGGTGAAATAATGTTCTTTTTCCCCCATCTTCCTTTTTCCCGTCTTGAGTATGCTCATCGCTGTCATGCCACAGAGAGGTTGTCTCCACATTATTTTGTGCCCCTGCTAAAGATGTAAGTGTTTTTAAAAGTTGAAAACAAGTGGAACTGAAACAAAAGAAGCTGGATCAAGATGGTAAAGGATGTTTAAGAAAATCTCCTCAGTTCAATCCTAAAGCTTGTTTACACATCTTGATCTGGGATTTTAGAAGAAAAAATTGAACTATGTAGTGTGAATTTGTATTCTTCTCTTCTGAGTCAACACTCTGTTGAGCCACCCTTTGCTGCATCCCTTTGCCATGTATACCTCTAAAAGCTTTCCATATTTACACATTTTTTCTCCATCCCATTCTTCTTTCCAAAACAGATGACATTCAGTCAGATTTCATGGAAAGCAACTTTAAACGTTAACTGTTAAGTCATGCCAAAACCTTTTAATTGAATTTAGATCTTACTTTAACTTGGCCACTCTGAAATGAATATTCCTTTTTTCCAGCTCTGGCTAAATATTTGTCAAAGTGTGAAATATATCCTTTGTTTTTTTCCTCCCATCATCTTTCACTTTGCCATAAATAAACAGAAACAGCTGAAATGTTCATTGAAATGGTTGCAGGCAAACACAGCCCACGCTTCACATCCTACACTGTTGTCAGGAATGCTGAGTTTCCTACAGATGCCTTGTTATGTCTGACCTTTATTTCTTTCCACTTCTCCCATTTCCATTTTCTGCATGTTTGATGGCTTTTGTTTGTCACCAAACATATTTTCTGAGGCTCTGGAAAACTTCAGCAATGTTTTACAGGGGTACTGTAGCTTGTTTTTATTTCAGTGAACGTCACCTGCATGTAGATGCTACATCACAAATACAAAATAGGATTTTGGAGATGTTGATGGTTCTTTTATTAGTTTGGATCTGATTTCTTTTGCAAACTTAAGATGCCTACCTGAGAGAGAAGAGCATCCTAAGTTTCAGATTTTAATATTTAAAAAAAATTCTGACACTCTCTTTGCACTAATAATCATTTGTAATATTACTAAGTAGAGATAACGCATTTAGCTGTGGTATTTTCATTACTAGTGTCTTCTACTAAAAGTGAAAACAAACCTGTATCAGCATTTGGGCACTTTTGAGATGCTTTTTTGCTCTCAAGGTCACATAAATTTGCTGCCAGACATGCAAGTTGACTTATTTTGCTTTACCTTCACTCATAATATGTAGAGGCATGAACCAACAAGATTTTTTTTATTGTTCCTATGTAGTCTTGGATAATCTAGAAAAGCAATTTATTTTTATCATATTAAAACCCTTGAACAGTGAAAGCACAAAGAAAATTTAAATATAACAGTTAACATTGTAACCATCAGTATATTAAAGTACAAAATGTGCTTAAATATAAGTTAAATAATAGAAATTAGCTTTTCTTGTTTGGCTATGTAACATTGTAGAACGACTCCCAGTTGCAAGTACTCGGGCTGTTAATTTCTGCTCTTCTGAATTTAAAAATATATTCTTTCATTATTTGCTTTGCTGGCAGTGCTGCAAATTGAGCCAACACATAAGGAATAATTCTTTTTAGAGGAGTAGAAGTAGGAGGCTCCCAGGAAGGTATTGGCATTGCAATTGTCATGGCTCTATGTGATTTCTATGCATCATAAAATTTTATAAGGAGTGAGTATTATATAGTACTTGACTATGAGGAAATATTTTGAATGCTTAGAGCTTGATTCCTTGTTGACCTGAGGAGGCATAAAGCATCACAAGCATAGGGAGAATTGTGCATGTCAGCCTTTAACACAATGGATGGATTGTGGTGAGGAGATTGAGATGGATTCATTTCAATCCCCACCATTTCGTTTCTCATTTTTCATCTGAATTCTAGATAGCGGTGTTGACATGATTGATTTATGATTGATATGGTTGATCAAATAGGCAATAATGCTTTTCCAAGGCACTGTGGTGCCACAATGGGCTCAGTAAACGAGTCCGTCATTTCTTTATACACAGAGTTAGCTCAGGCTTGGGACAGGCATGTAGAAACAAACTTCTAGTGGCTGGTAGCAGGTAAAGTCCTATAGAAACTCACTGATCCAAAACAATATCAATGCAGCAGATTTACTAGCTTTTCTAGTTTGAAAGGACTTTAATTGGATCCTTCTTCAGAATCATATTGCTTTTCTCCTTGCAATCCAATCAATGGCTTTGATTCTTCCATCTCTTTTTTATGTCAGGTTTTGAGTCAGAGAATGAAGGTTGGTCAAGCGATGAAAAGGGTGTGTTTCATTTTCTGCAAAATATGACGGCTACATCTGGAGAGAGACCAAACACGATGGTTGAGGTTGATCTATTGTTCCTTTGCCAACATGAGATGGTATGCTAATGCTGCAATTATTTTCCTGTCAACTAAAGTCCTTGGCTTATTTTTTTGTTTTTTGAAAGGACAGATTTGTTCTTCCGGTGTTCTAGAAAAAGTTGAACGATTGCAGAATTTGCAGCCTTAATGGTATCATTATAATCCTCTGACACTGACAAATCTTTAGTGGCTCACCTCTACGAATTGGAAATGATCGAAACACGAGGTATGGCGTCAGTGCTCTGCCTCACATCGAATGGACTGCACTGCATCCATCCTATCTGTCCCAGAGTAACTGAATCTGAAAGTTTTTTTTTATTTTTTTACTTGCCTCCAGCACATTCTCTCTTCTTCTGCAAGTGAACTGGTGTGAAGTTGGTGCATGTACAGTAGTTTTTCAGCTACCGGAGCTTAAGGAAAAGTAGAGACTCAACCCAACATTCAACCCCTCAGGACTCTTCTTCCTCTGTTTGGACAGGTCATGCTTTATATCACCTTTTTTTAAATTATAGTGAACTTTTCAAAGCACTTGTGTATATTGTGGAGTTTTTCAACTTGCCTTTCCACCTCATTCCTGTCACATCGCTGTAAAAACTTCAGGGAGATTAGTAAAACTTTGCTCTTACCTGTTCTAAAACAAAACCATGTTTGCTCCCCCTAATATATATATATATATATAAAAATTCAAAGAGAGTCTAGTTATTGCTGCAGGGGGATTTTCATGTTTTATTCACCCCTGCTTGGTGTTTGTTTGCAAGTATTTCAGAGAAGTGCTCAAAACCAAGCTTTGGTTTGATTCACTAAGTTTCCACCTTGAGCTACATCTTTGGTTGAGGAATGCATAAAGAGAGAAAATATTTAGGCAAAATGTGGTTGTCCCATGATACCCTAAATTGTTTTTTTCTGCATGTACTGAAAGCTGTTTTCTCTAAAACACTACAGACTTTTACCACATTTTTCAAGGATTTGTATCCCTGTCAGTTAAATGTGTACTTCTTTTTAAAAACATACAATCAAATAATATCTATAACACTAAAATCTGCAGATGTACCAATCAAAATGGATTTGAACCAATTTCTGATCTTTTAAATGACCTAAAGCAAGATCAGATGTCTTAAGATCAGATGTCTTAACCACATCTGGTTAAGACATCTGAACCAGATGTCTTAACCAGACATGAATAGAGGAACTGTTCAGTTCCTCTATTCAGAGGAACTGAACAGTCCTATAAGGAGCTGACTGATGGGAACCATTCATACCAAATGGCACCATTAGCTTTTTGTTCTAACTTTGATATGTATTGAAAACGGAAGCAAATCTTAATAGACTCCTAAAACAAGATCCTGAAAACCATGAAATGTTAGTCACATGTTGGTGTTAGTTGGGGTGATTGTTTTTGTCCAGTTACAAGACTCTCAAACTGTATATTCCCCCCTTGTAATTTATTTATTCTATGTTTTTTGTCAAGATAAGTTTGTACATTTAGATTTTTCCCACATCAGTTATAACAGATTGCTTTAAGAAATGTCTACTTGCAATGTTTACAGTACACCTAATTTTATAGTCTTAGCATAATTCTAGATTTTTATTTGATCATTCGTGTGGAAAGCAAGAGGAGAGCCAAAGCTCTGACAGTACCATTGACCCTGCAAGCTTGAGCAACGATCCCTGGAGAGCCAGATCAACCCAGTTCTGATGGCGCAAAGCCCAGAACCATTCTATGTAGGAGGCAGGGTTGAAGCATACTTGTCACACTTGGATTCTCAAAACAGGGAGAATTGAACTAATTCTGCAAACAAACTGAATTTATTTTACTGTATTAACATCAAATTAAATTTTTTTAAAATTAATTTTATATCAAAAAATCTTTCAAATTTGTTGCAGTACCTTGTAAATATCACAGGCACCCAAACTATCTATTTAAAGACAAAACAATGAGCAAAAAAGGGGAGGAAGTTGGATGATACTTCAAAATGAGTGGATGACATTTTCATCCAAACTCAGAGAATCCCAGCAATGCAAAAAGTTGGTTGGTATTCAAAGTAAATAGCACAGTCAGTCCTCAAAGTGAAGCACTAATCCTCTCCTGTGGAACTCAGGATGGTGTAGATTTGGTTAAATCTTTAACATAATTGTTCAAAGCTGTAGAATTGCGAGTGTTTTCTTTCTAATTTAGCCTTCAGTTTATTGTGAAACGCTTTTATCTTTGACAGGCAAGTGAGTGCATGCATCAGTCTGACAAAACAATGACTAAGAACTGCTAGGTGATGAACAGTGGCATGTATATGTGGACTGACGGGAAGAAACAAGCTCAGGCATGCAGACTTTAAACATCTCAAAAACCAAAATGAAACAAAATAAATTCACCACGAAAACAACTGTTATGGTTAACTAAGGCTAAAACAGACTTCTAAAACTTTCACAAATAGGGTAATTTGAGTTTTCAGACTACAAAGAGAGTGTCTTTCGACTTGCTGCGTTCCTTTACTTGAAATTCAGAATCTGCATCTAGGAATGATGAATTGCCTTTTATGTGTTTTTATATGGCTTTGAATTCAGTATGGTCGCTTGTGAGAAAATGCTGATCTACAAGGATTTCCGGGCTTGACCATTTCTCTGGTTCACAGAGAATGCTTCTGAAAAGAGAAAATATCCAGTATGAAACTGGTGTGGGTGAAAGTGTCATGTTGAAGTCAAAGGTCAAGAGATTAGGCAGACTGGTTTGAGGTGATAGAAAGAATACAAAATCTCAAATAACCACTTCTTACAACCAAAATATGAGAAACGGCAGAAGGAGAAAATGTGGCTGGCTATCTGTTTCAGCTGCAACATTCAGAGGGCAAGAGCTGAAATTGCCGTAAACAATGTGAACTCAAGTATCCGTTTAGTCTTTTATCTGTAGTTCAGAGTGGTGGTGATGGTTTCATGGTGTGGAGGATATTTTTGACACACTTGTTGCTCTTTTCTAGCAACTGAGCATTGTTTTAAACCAACAGCCTGCATGTGAACATGTCCGTCTGTCTATGAAAGCAGTATCCCATCTTCTGATTACTTCGAGAACACCAGGTCCAATCGTCTCAATTTTTTATCTTGAACAAGTCAATGAGTTCATTGTTCTAAAATAGTCTCCACAGTTACCAGATCTCAATCTGATAGATCACCTTTGGTTTGTGGTGGAACAACAGATTCTCATCATGGGTGTTCAGATGACATATATGCAATACCCGGAAGGCTGTAATTTCACCAAAATCCCTGAGGAATCATCCCCACAACTTGTTGAGGCTACGTTACAAAGAATTAAGGTGTTTATGAAGCCAAAAGAGCGAACTACTTGGTACTAGCATGGTGTACCTATTAAGTGTGCAGTGAGTGTACATGTTTTGAGTAGTACTGATTTATTGAGATCCAAGCTATCTTTTTTTTTACTGTTGACACTTTCTTTTGTTGGTATTATAAAGTGGAAATTCCCATTTAGAAAAAATTAATTACATTAATATTAAATGTTTGCAGCAAAAACATGGCAACAAAAACAGCTTCCCTCCTTTTGACGCTTGTGCCCCTTTTTTCTCTAGTAAATAAATATACAGTCTATGGCAGGGTGTCCAAACTCATTCCTTGAGGGCCGGTATCTTTCATGTTTTAATTCTCTCTGCGGTTAAACACACCTGGATCAAATCATGGCCTGTTAACATTCCTCTGCAGAACATTGACATGCTGAGGAGGTAGAAACCACCACCAGGGAGAGAACTAAAACATGCAGGATACCGACACTCAAGGACTGACTTCGGACACCGCTTGTATGAAGAATAGTTCTTGAACATAGAAAATGTTCTGCAAATAATTTGGAGCTATATTCCACAGAAAAATCTACGATAAAGGAATTTGTGAATACTGAACCGCATATAAGTGGGGTCCCATTGTATGATTCTTAGCAAAATAGTATTGTGTGTAAGCAAACCACTGGCTCTTCCTATTAGCTATATACCTTTTTCTTTAATCTCTTGAACAAATCATATGTTTGAGCAGAAACAAAGCCTTTAACTGAAAAGTTATTTTTAAGGAAACGTCCTTTACCTGTGTAAGCAACAACTGGTGCTATGAATTGCATGTGTCATATATTTATAACCTATTCTTAATGCAAAATTGACACACTGATCCAGAACATTGATGCTAACTGTAGCTCGCACATGTAGATTTCTGCAGACTTAAGTTGTAACAATGCCTCAGTTTCTATTATTTTTTTATCCCTTGTGACGTAATTAATAATACAACACTGACTGTCATTTTTATGCCTTATTGTCTGTCTGTGGCAATAATCTTTAAATCCAGTTAAGCAGTTTAAAGTAAAACAATGAATGTTGTAATTACTTTGTAATTAACCTCTGACCTGCAGCTCTTCCCAAGGAAAAAAAAAAAAGACCTCAATTATGCTGATGATTTATTTTTCAGTCATTATGATATTTAGGAAGTCCAATAAATAAAACTAAATGTATCCCATTAAGCATACATATTTACCAAGTAGATTGTATTTTATTGTCGAAGACAAAGTGAAGCAGAACTGAGTTTAATTATGTTTCCTTGTCAAATCTGCACCCTGAGAAATTCACACAAGAAGAAAATCAGAGCAATGCAAATGTCTGACAGTGCCAGTTTCTGACTGACTGGTACTTAATGAGATGCACATCTTTGTGCATAAAATGCCACCCTACAACAAGATTTCTGAGGGAATCATCAGCCTATTCTGTGACACACGACTCTTTGGGTCTCATTTTCTGCACAGCTAAACTCCCGGTGAGGCGAGAAGGGTGTGTTGTAAACAGTATTTATTATTGATTTCCTTTGAGATGCCCAAGTCTCCTGTGCTGAATGGCAAGAAATTGAAGCAATTAGAGACATTCTTTGATCTGGATGGGGTTCACAGTTTGTAAGCACGGCTTTAGAACATCCTCTCTTTATATATTTTTCCTCAAAATGTATAGTGGTAAATCTACTGATGTAAGTTGTTTTTAGTGTTATAATATTGACCAGCTGTGCTCTATAGTGGGTGTTACTTGAATTAATCATAATTATTATTGATTAGATGCAGTGCTGTTCAAGTTTGACAAATGACGGTCAAAACTATTGGAAATTCATTTTATTAATTCCATGCGAGTGCCTATTAAATTTAGCCCTGAGGATACTGGAGGAGTTTTCAAACTGGATGGTATTAATAAAATATCAGTTAAATTTTCTCTTTGCAGTAAAATAATAATAAATTAATCTCAGACCAATTGTTTCTAGCATATGTCTGACATACTGGTATAGAATGACCAACATTTTTTAAAATGGTGACGGAACAACATGACCAGCAGCTATTGATGGAAAATTCTCATGTCACGATCGTTTGTGTTTTTCTTGACTTGAAATATTTCCAAAACCACAAATTTGTATTCCATGTAAGCAGTATAAATGGGATTTTCTGATATTGTTCATGACAGTTTCTGGTCACAACAAAAGGAATTAAAAATGATTAAATTATACTTTTTAAAAACTTTGATCATTTGATATTGGAAAGTAGTCATTGCCTTATTTAAATAGCTTGAGAACCTACTGAAGCCCAGTTTATTTGTAAGATAAAGCCAAAATATTGACTGAGGATGCTTTTTTTTGTTGTTGTTTTCAACCATGATTCTGTAGAATTATAGCCATTTTCTCTACATTTACACTCTGTTCAACCCAATATTTTGATGTAGGAAAAAGTGTGACTCTTACAAACAGCTCAAAGCAAACATGACATTTTATTTGCTATCCCTTCCTCTCATAACTTTTGCTGGCACTGATTTTCAGCTGACTAAAAAGTCTCTTTAATTTAATCAATTTTATTCTCTCATAAACTGATGCACTCTTATCTGTGTAAGTAAAAATAACTAAATATCTTATCTGATATTTAGCTTTACCGAGGACTGTTCTCATACGTCTTATCGCTAGCAGGTACCTTGACTCTCGTTGAACTGTGGGAAACGCCAGGTCGAAAGTGTGACGAGGTGGACATATCAGAATGCTCTTGGCTCCGGGAACACTGTAGACGGGAGAGGGGATGGCAGGCTGCAGGGGCGAGCAGATCCTTAATGGTGATGGATTAGTGAGGAGGAGGCGGACAGGCCCAAGGGTCCTGTCTGGCCTCGCACAGAACCTTTAACTCTGACAAAAGTGAAAAAATACAGTTAATGCACTTGGACTGCCTCTCAATCAAATTCTACCTGCAGGAAGGGATACACACATGAAGACCACAAACACACACACAGATCTTGCCTCTACATCAAATCAATCTCTTGCTAAAGAGATGCTCCGTTTCTTGCACACGTTTACGTTGCCTCGGAGTTGCCTCACATATTGATTGCTTTCAGAGAAACTGTTCTGTTGAAGTGATTAATCAGCCTAAGGCACCCACTCTGAACAATT
Organism: Alfaro cultratus; assembly: GCA_903066825.1. Taxonomy (NCBI): domain Eukaryota; kingdom Metazoa; phylum Chordata; class Actinopteri; order Cyprinodontiformes; family Poeciliidae; genus Alfaro; species Alfaro cultratus. Next base: position 26,196 of record CAEFZX010000254.1, on the reverse strand, counting down.
TGTTTAAAATCTGTTTGATGTATCTAGTACATTTAACATAATAGAGGCGTGTATTGACACACTTTATGTCCAGTAAGTAAAGTATTTCAAGCAATTCAATAAACCCCCCCAAAAAATCAAGTGTGTCACATGAGTAAAGGACAGACACAAAACGGCAAGAGAAATAAACGAGTCAGTGATATTTAAGTCACCTTTAAACAGTATCACAACCAGTAATCCTTGCATAGAAAATATTGTATCAATGGATAAAGACATACACAGACTAATGTTGAGCTAGTTTCCTGTATTCAGTTTTAGGAAAGTGCAGAAAGTTGTTGAGGTGGAAAAGCAAAAGTTTTCATTTCCGTGTCTCTCACTGCAAATTTAATACACTCTTTGTAATAAAAAGAGTGTATCAGATCACTCTAATCAGAATCAGATCTAATCAGAATCAGATCTGATTCTGATAAGAATCAGATCAGACTGGATCTGATTCATGGACCCGCTTTCCCCTGTGCTTTGACTAGGAGGGCGTTGCAGGTAGTGGGCTTGGAGAAAACACAATAATCACACCAGAAGATGTTTGTTGATGCATGACGGGGATTGATGAAGGGGAGTCGATGGCATAAAGAGCTATTGGTGCTGACCAATCTTTAAATAAGCTAGAACAAAGACCTCACTTGCAAAATGTAAAGAAACATCATTGCAAACTTTCATAATGTTGAATAGAAATTCATCACATCACTATTTGGGTGGATAATTGATATGGTTTGGTGATATACATTTGATATATAATGAGCAGCTTGTTCATTAGTTGTTGCTTTTAGGTATGTTTCCGCAACTTCCCTGATGACAGACTTATACGTTAAATAAAAGCTAAAGATGAACACTGGACCTTATCTGCATTTTTAGTGTTGAGCATAAATTTGATTTCATGATACCTGCCTGACAAGGCAGGTATCATGATTTTTTTGACACTACCAAGGAAAAGCCAGCACATCAGCATGACTTGGTGTGTTTACATTTCTGTTCCTCTAAGGTTTGGTAGCAATTTTACAGCTGGCCCAAAATATCCAGGATATCGGTGCGTCAGCAAGTTTCTGACCTCAAACCCCTATAAGGCTGAGAAGATGAAGATATAAGCTCTTGGCAGGAGCTTTGAGTGGAAAAGTGCTTTCATTATAGGTGAACAAAGAGGTTTATTATTTTTATGTGGAAGATGTGTAGCTATGTCTGACAAAGTACTAAAAAAGACTTTAGGGAAATGAAAAGAGTCAAAGATGCTAAGTAACATATTTTTTCCTCAGATGGGACCTTTGGCAACAGATAATGAGCCACGGCAGATAAAAAAAAAAAAAAAAAAAACTATATTAGAGTTTGTCTGATTTCCAATGTCTTGTTTTTGACTTGTCAGCTATGACAGTAGAAGACATAAGAACAGGATTTTTTTCTACCCTTCCATCATTGTTCATATTAGGAGCCAAGACTTTAGTAGAGATGCAATTAGCCAAAGTTCAGAATTGACTAGTTCCCCCTTGATCTATTGCAATTCTCACACTTTGGCATAATGAGGAAAGGACATTGTTTGAATATTGAACCAACATCTTAAGATATTATTAAAGAATTTGGGATTTGGGATCAAATCCCAAATTCTTCCAAATAGACAATTGTGGCTTAAGGTTATCAAAATCAAAATTTTGGAGTTTTCCATCACACCACCCTGATCTCAGTCCTATTCAACATTTATGGACAGAGATTAAAAGGAGGAATCTGAAAAGTGTAGCTGGAGGAATGGACAAAATGTACTCCAAACTGTTATGAAATGTGATATACCAAACTTTTAAAACAAGTTATGCAGTTTAAAAGAGTACCCTGCTAAATTCAAAAGAAATTAATGCAAATGTCTGAATGAGAAGATAAAAATAAAACTGTCTAAAAAAGTCATTTGAATTATTCTTGGAAAATTTTAATAATTCTGATCATCCTGACTTATTAAATGAAAAGTTTAGTCCGATTTTATTGTCTAGAAGTGATTTAAAAATGCCCAGAGTACAAACATAATTTCTTCCCGAATCATTACAGCTAAAAAAAAAATGCATAAAACTGCTTCAAAAATTATGAATGCCAGTCAACTGAAAATGTGAAAATATGCAAAAAATCCCTCTGAAAGACCTTCAGAAAGCTGCTTCCCTGAACAACTTTAAAGACTGCAGGAAGGTCAGACTTCTTTGAAGCAAGACATGAATAACCGAGGAATGCCTAGAGATTTTCAGTCCTGTAATCTGTTGGAGGATCTTCACTGTGTCCGGTGATACCTTGCCTGCTGGCCTTTACACTCGCGATGAAAGGTTCAAAGCTCCAGTGCTTCTGAGAGTTCATTACTCTTCATCTCACTCAATGTTATGAAACTTTAGACAGAAACCATATCTGACTGGAGCACTAAACTCCTGGACGCTTTTAACAGGATGTACTCTTGTGGTCACCCTGCTGCCTACAGCGCTCCATAACTGTTCATACCTGCTTTGCCCAATCTAATTTTATTTACTCTTCCTGTACTGGCCAATACAGAGCCATTCAAACCACTAGTTGCACAAAAAAAGCCACAGCGGTAACGGCAGACTGTGTAATGATTGACTCCAGAAGTTTATACCCTGTGTTTTGAGGTTGGATACTTTGCGTTTGGGAATGTTTCTGGGAGTTTAGTGATGTAGCCGTCTGAATTTAACTGGATTGAACAAACCCTCCATCAAAACCTCTAAAACTGGTAGGAACACCTTTTTATTTCATCTCCTGACAGGCGGTCCTGACACTTGTACCCTCTTAGATGCAATACCTCCCTGAGCATCATAGATGTGTTATGTCACTGGGCGCGCTAATGAATTAGTCTCTGCAAATTGCAATTTACACCCTCAGACTTCAGAAATCGGCTTTTATTTTTAGTCTCCACCATTTTTTTATTTTTTTATTTTTATCTTAGCCAACATCCCCAGGGTGCTTGCTCATTACTTTGTGTTTATCTCTTAAATATAGTGTTACTAGGAGCTTTTTTGCTCAACTTTATTTCTTTAAAAACAGGCATATTACAGTAAATAAATGATATGTGGAATGTTGCACAGTTAATTTTCATAGTATCTACTTAATATTTTCTTAAACTTATGCCATTAGCCCTCTCATTGTAAGCAACATACTATAATAAAGAAACCATGATTTACCATGGAAATAAGGTCTTGTAGTTTAAGAAATAACAGATCATGGCTATGTTATCCTAGTTTGGACTTAGTGACTTAGTGAAGTTGAACTCGGGGCTTTGACTGGGCCATTCCATCACCTTGATTCTTTGATTCTTTCTAGAAATTTGATGTTTTTGTACTTTCCCATCTCAATCTTGAGCAGCCACACAAATAGCTTCACATTTTTGTGTGAAATGGGTTTGTGTTTGAAACTACTACTAGTCTTTCGCTGTCAAAAACAAATTTTTCAGAGGTCTTATGATTCATTCAGATGCACTTTGCGTACCTAAGTCATGCTGCCATTTATTCTTCTGGCAACTCTTCCTTCAAACCCATAATTGTTCAGTCATTTTCTAAATGCCCTGTTATGAACTCTAACATTTAACATGCATATTGTGGCCTGCAGAGTGTGAGATGGAGAACTTGGGGCTTTTTGGTCAGTTTGATCTAGCATTGGGTTAAATTTGCGGAGACATCTATTCCTGGGCTGACAATCTTTCTTTCTGTAGAGTGATGGATTCTAAATTGATGGGAAGCAATTGCTTCTCTATGAACATTGTTAATGCTTTTCTTTCTTTGCACCGTGTGGACGCACACTTGTATTTTGCAGAGCAGCAAACAGATAAAACTCCTGACTTTGTAGAATCAATCAGGGGCTTTAATTAACAGCACTGGCTGCTATAACTCCTGCGGAAGAAACATGGGTTTCTAGTTAAATGTCTTTGTATAATTAACGACAGTGTAGAATTTGGTGCTTGTGGTTACAATGAAATTTTTTTTTCCAAATCGTTAAGTGAAGAACAAAACAAACCCCCAGGTAAGTGGATCTGTTGTTGCTGTAGATGAATATTATCTGCAGGAAAATCCCCTCCCCTCTTCCATTCACCTTCCACATTGTTTAATGCCAAGTCTGGACTCATTCCAGAGCATTGATTATCTCAATTTTAGATGAATTCGAATGAGTTCTCTTGACTTTGAGTTGTTTCAAACCGCCTCTGCTTTGCAGGTGCTGACTCTCTGTCTACCTGAGTTTAACATTTTCTCCACTCAGCTTTTTCTGTACTTTTATGCGTTTGTCTAATGACAGGCTGCATTTTAAAGAGGGCATGTGTAAAATGGAAGATAAGACAAGCTCGGAGAGCACGCTTTGCATAATAGTTTCAGATAGGTGTGTGTCTGGGGTTTGAGCTCTCAGTGTGTTCTCAGACGACAGCTATGAATTGTGTGCAATCCATTTTCCGTCAGACTGTATAATATATCTGCAGCTTTAAAGAGCTTTGGGTTAATATATTTAGGTGAACTTGCTTTTAAGGTCAAACTTACTTTATTTTAGCTCAATTTTGCAAACTGAATATCTCAGCTTTTCTGTCTCTGTTAGTATCAGCCTTGGCTTCTAAAACATGCAGGACTTATTTAGAAATGTTTGTCACTCTAGCAACAGCATTTTAAAGCTCAAATGCTGCATAAAAATGAATGGAAAGGTAAAAGAAATATGATGTAGACAATGATGACAGATGTGGAGAAGGCCCTCAGTGAAGCTTTTAGTGAGCTTTAAGTAAGTTGCCACCCAGAGATTGAAAGACAGAGAAATTTCTAATGTATGAATTTTTTGTTCTGTCCTGTTCAGAAATTAACCACATTAGAGGCATTCAGATAAAAGAAAGCATATTCCATTTCCATGACCTGGCAGTGATGCGTGTCGATCTCCAGTCAGCAACACTGATTAAGGTGAAGACCAAAAAAAAAAGGAAGCAAACAAACTAACCTCAATGACAAAGAATGGGTGCGGACTGATGGTTTTTTTTCTGTGGTTTTGCAGCCACCTCTGTATCCTCAAATGGAACAAAATTATAGTTCCTCCGGCATTTTGTGAATCAGAGCTGTTGACAGGCGTGAGTCTGGCCAGCAAAGCTGCATGACAGAGTCAGGGTGAAAGTATGCGGGGGCTTTCATAGGCAATGGAGGAAATATGGACAGAAACGCTTCTTTTCTCACACAAAAGTTGAGGAGCAGTCTCATAAGGGAGCAGAAGCCTTATGCTGGTAGAGGTGGATGGGGGGAGGGGATATTTTAGGTGTCCCTTTAAGGGTTTTCCCCTATTGCCCTCTTAAATCCATGACAAAAGCCCCCAATTCCCCCCTGGATAATAAGATACTCAGCCATCCCTGCACCACAGAGGAGGTGCTCTCATGAGAAATGCAGGTGCAAATGATCCTTTAAAGGGTGACTCATTATGGCCATTCAGAGGAAGGTTCTGGGAAAAGAGCAGCCAGTTATTCAAGACTCCTACCTTATGTTATCCAGCTTTCAACTGTATGTTGACAACCTGAGGAAGAAAGAATAAAATAGATGTGTCTATGTTGGCGAAATGGTTCATGTAAATGCTTCCCAAATTAGCTTGTATATTAGGGTGCTGACAGGAAGAGGCCTGTGCTGCTTTGTCTGCATAGATATGACTAAAGGCCATTAGACACAGAGTGGGAGTCGGAATATATTGGAGGCATACTAAAAATGAGACGGCAAGAAAATATTTTGTAAAAACAAAATCTACTCTGGGGACAAAACAGGAAAAGAAAAAGTTCCTACCAATGTGTGGAAAGCATTTTTTTGCCTAGACAGGTTTTGCAATTATTGGGATTCTAATTAACGTACAACTTAAATATAAATGTTTGACTTTGAACACATTTGCACTGAGAATTGTATAATGAAATAAAGCACAAATGTGCTTTGTTTCGTGCAACAAAGCACAAATGATGGTTTTGATGACAACATTGCTCAACACTATTACAGGTGTCATACAGACTACATCATAAAATAACGAAGCATTTTAATAATAACCAAAATTAGCATCACTCAGATTCCTATTCCCTGATGTCATTAAATAGAAGATATCTCACAATTTATATCTGTTATTGGCCTGTTATAGGCCTGAACATAACTTAATATTCACATATTAATGTGTAATTGTTTTTTGTATCTCTAAGAAGGAAAGAGGTTTCATTGCTAGGTAAACAAAAATGACCCATTCATTGAACAAAGGATCTAAAAACGTGTACTCTGTGGAAAACTTTTTAAGCATGCTGCCCCTAAAAAGCTATACCAACCTTCAGGGAGAAGTTATTCATGGAAGTTTATTTTTCTGGTCTCTCATTAATAAGACTTTAAACAGAAGAACATTACAATGGGAACCGTTAATGTTTTCAAAACTGATTGTTTAAAACCTTGGTTTTACTACGTCTGTTGATTCAGAGATGTGTTATATTCACCCGAGCCTACACAAAAAGGGATTTTGATATTTGTCTCACCAGATGATGATTAATCTCTTCTGTTCTTGAGCCAACTGTAAGAACTTTTGTTTTTACACTTAATCATTTCATGACATTAAACTAATGCTATGGTAAATGAGCTAATCTCATAATACATTTCTAGGCATGCACACCACTCTACGCACTTTATCACTATTAATGTCATTGAAATGTTTGCTCTTTCAAACGTTAAACTTTCCTGCATAACACTGATTTGTGTTGGGCAAAGCTGGAGTTGAACACCTAATCATTGGCAGACAGCTAATCAAGTTTAGATCACAAGGCAGCTGATTGTATGCCAACTACCATTCCAGAAATATTATTTTAGTTATTTGAAATGCCTGTATGCTCATCTTTATGTCAGGAACGCTGCTAGTTAACCCAATGACCTAATAAACGTCCCATTACCTTTTGCTTCCTGTCCTGTTGCTCCTCAGCATGTTTTCATGTGTGTTCATATACTAACATTTGAAGTGAGAATATATTTTAGAAAAGAGGTAAAAAAAACTATGTCTTTCAACTTTTTTTCTGATTTAAATATATTTACTAGTGGTAATAGAAGTCTATAAATTTTTGATAAATTGCTGTAATTTTGTATGTCACTGGGGTTATTAAATTCACTGTGTGAGTCAATTTCTACACAAAGAGTAGCAGCTCAATTTCAGAGCCTTATAATTATTCTCTGAAATCTTTATATGCATGTCGTGACACACAGTACTCCCAGCCATGTTTCATACTCAGGAGTCTGCTCTGGTAAATTCCTCCAGATCAACACCCTCTTCCACAAGCAAATTTATCTTGCTGCTTTTTTGCTTTGCCAGTGAATCTGTCAGCCTCCACTTTGGGTGAATTAGCATCTTAAGCCTCTCCACTTACTCCCACTCCTCCCCCTTTTGGAGAACCACTGATCCGGGGGGCCCAACAGAAGGAGGAGGACAGCTCTGAGATCTGACCATGAGCGTGAGAGAAAAGGGACGGGGAAGGAGTAGAAAATATGCTCTGCTGGTTAAACCCTGTGACCTCTGTCTCATAAAATAGAGCATAGATCAGTGAGAGCTGAGAAATCAGCAATTCTCTATGTCCTCAAGCCAAAACTATTTGCATAAAGTACCAACAGCATGCCAGCACTTTGTAAACAAATCTTTAAATGAGTGCTATGAAAATGAAGTTTATTACTAATTGTGTCAAACCACTTAATCCTATTAGGGTCATGTGAGGCACAATCCTGTCTAGGCATGCTGAGTATTTGAAAATTAAGGGAAACAAACTGAAATTACTTCTGGAATTATATGTAGATGATTTTAGCTGCTCGCCTGACTTATAAAACAAAACTAAAAAGTAATTGAACTTTATATATATATATCTAATTTTTTTTTTAAATCTTTTTTGATTTTTTTCTATCGAGTTCTTGCTTGGACAACCCATATGGTGGGTCTGGTTCCCATATAGTGTCATATGACAAGATGCTTTACAACAGAGTAAAATGAAAAATTCCCACTATTGCACAGACCGAGATCTAATGGAGGAAGACTTTTAAATATTTCAAAAGAGCTGATTTGTTTCTATTGTATTTCATACCTGGCAATTACTTTTCAGAAAACCAAGAAAATGGTCATTTGTTTACACATGACAGAGCAATAACGATAAGAGATAAAATATATCTTTACAGAAACACTTGAGTTCAACGTTTTTGGTGAGGTCTCAACATGACTAAAATAAATAATAATTGAGTTTTTAGGATCTAATCATGTTGCAGTTGGTGCATTTTTTTTTAACTTAAAAGAACGAAAATGAAGGCAAAGTGTTGAATGGCAACACTGATGAATTTGAAATACCTACAATGGTAATAGATGAGAAAAGTATCACAATTATAAGACCAAGAATGAACTAAATTCTCTAACTTTAAGTTTAAGAGCAACTTTGCAAGACAGAATTAGCAGAAATTCTAATTCTGTTGTTTTAAAAAGAAAACAAATGATGTCAATATTTGGTTTAGCATTTTTTTAATTATTATTAATCCTAAAGTCTAGGTATTTCTTGGTCCTTTTCTTGACCTTCTAGCAATTTTGCTGTTGTTTCATTCACATTCACGACAGCATTGTTGTCACTGCTGTATAATCCTCGTGTGTGTGTCTGCATCTATATATATTCACCTGCCTCTATGCATTTTGACTGGCTAAATATTTTAGCTCCAGAGGTAATGTCTGCCTTAGTGCATCATTTGGATTATACTGTATTTGTAGTGACAGTTTAAATTTATCAAACACAATTCTCTACCTTCAAGTGGTTTATCTCTTCAAAGGTGATGTTTTATGTTTTCTTGCATGTTTCCTTAGGGGTCTCTTATTCATATGTGTTGGAGCGAGATGGAGATGAGGGCACAGCGGTGGACGTAAGGCTGTACAGTCACCGATGGAGGAGGTGGCTTCCCCCAAACCCTCGAAACATGGACAGCAACAGAGCTAGCCAGGAGCAGGAACAGGAGCCAGAGCCGGAGGAGCTTGAAGGTTTCCCCGGCCTGCTGTCCGCAGAGGACACAGACAACAGCTCCCAGATTGAGGTAAGTCTGGGAAAAATTAACACAATCACTTGGTGTTAAGAGCAGTGAGTAAAAGAAATCTTTTGCTCACTTAAACCTGAGTATTTATTCATAAAACCTTAACTTCAGTGTGCATCAGGTTCAATTAGTTGGTAAATTGTCACTTTTAGCAGCTAAGCCTGGTCACTTTGTTGCTGTCAAAAAATGTTTGGTCTTGCTAATTTTGTTTTAAGGTGTGGTCACCACTCCTCTCAGGAAAGTTTAATCTAAATTAGGTTCCCATTTAAATGGTGCTTAAAATTATTGTTTGGTCACATTCACTGATCAAACCTCTTAAATAGCTAAGTAATAAAAAATATATGAGAAGGAGGCTTAAAGGTTTAATGTTTCATATAAAATGAAGCTCAGTCTTAAGGTGTTCATGTGTGGGAGTAGAGCGCCTTAAATCTGACCACAGATGAATGGAGCAGGAAATTAACCCGGATTCCTATGAGAACACATTGGTCAACCTGCAGGAGATTAATAGCCATGCTTGACCTGCGTTAGAGTCTGTGGGAATGAAAGGCATCAGCCTGTCCCTTGTTGTGGCATCTTGTCTGGTTCTCTGCACCGAGGAGTTCAGCCATAATGATGGCGGCTGCCCGGGCTCAGACAGCTCGTTAAGTTTTCCTGCAGCTTCTAATCATCTCAGGTTCACAGGCGCATGTCTTCCAGGGAAAATGGAGGAAGCTTTGATCGCCAGCTGTAAACATTCACGCACACACTTGTGTACGTGGGCCATTTTTAACACACTCAAAATGAAATATTCTGGTGAGCAGGGCTAAATGGCTTCAGAAATATAAAATACTTTATGCCAAATGCACATGCTCTATGTTTATTGGTGAGATCTGTACTTGAGCCTGTACTTTACCTGCTTTGCTGGTTTGTTTGCAATTTATTAAATACTTATTCCATCTAGGTCTTCTTGCAGAGGGGGTTGTTGAGAATTTATCTTTTATACACTTCTGTAAAATTAAACCTATGCATATTTTATTAGCAGTATTCCAAGTCTTAACCTTTTCTGAACAGCATATGAACACTGACAACATACAGTATATGTTACTGCTGAAGAAGCTTTTATATTGTTTTTGAAAACTAATACTATCAAGATCCTAAACACCACCAATATTGACAGGAAATGAACCCAATCATCATAGTTATCTTCTTAAATAGTTACCAAATAAAAATTTCAACTCCATATTTTCTAGTAAGTCACTTTTCTTCCATAGATTTGCTAGTCCTATGACTTATAACCAGGTGTGATATATATATATATATATATATATATATATGCTACTTCCTTTTTTAGTCTGTTTTGCCTTGCTGACAAATCAAACAGAAAAACCTCAAAATATTTGATTTTCACTTCAATAAATGAAGCCTACTTCATTTAAATCTCATCTGTCTTTGCTTTCACCTTAGTCTGTTTCAGTTTGCTGGTTCACATCTTTCGTTGGGAACAATGCCTCATGTTGTTTCACCTCGACTTGAAAGTTTGAATGAGGCTTTAATTGTAGACAGTTTGACACTCTGAATGGGTTTTACTTACTGGAGGAGCTCTCCGGATCGTTAATCCAGATTAAAGAGCTCTTTTGCTGACTTGGTCTTTAGGTTGCTGTGAGAAATCGTGTAAAAAAAAAAAAAAAACTGTGGGAACAAGTCAATATGGCCACTGACCATAAGCCAGGTCTTATTTATTTAGTGCAGAGATGTTTTTCATGTTGTCACTAATGAATTTTTTAAACTATTGTGGTAGTATTTTTCTTTTTCTAGATTCATTGTTCGTTTTTGTTTTTTTTTTTTTTACCTCATAACTCCTAAAATGTTGTGTTCTGCATGCAAAATTTTATCAGGGTTTACATTTTTGGAAACATTGCTGGAGCTCAGATATTTATTTTTCTATTAGCAATCCCCAGGCAAGTGGGACAGTATTTCCATTCAACTCTTGAAAGCAAAAACTTCCCTTTTAACTATCACTAATCTTAACAACATGAACCAACCTGAAACAAGTTTACACCTGCAACATCCACTTTGATGTGTGTTGCTATAGGCAACCTGGTAGCTTATAGGTATGGTATCTTCACCATACCTAAAATGAAAGCATTTTAGTTGCGTTGTAGAGGTTAAGGCTATGAGGCATCATCATAGAGTTCATGATTTCATGAAAAACTTGATTATTTAAATGGTATGGAAAAAAAGGTGCACAAGCAGACCATGGAGACATTAAAGGGCAAATTAGGACTAACAGCTGTTAAGGGAGCAAGTGGGAGGCAGACAAAGGGAATGGAAGGGGAAAAGAAACCTAAACAGTAACAGAGAGAATACTAAATTATACAGAATGAATCCAAAAGTCACAAACAATAAGAATAACTGAACTAACACAAGAAATAATACAGCAATACAGAAATCAAAATTGAAAATAACTGAAGCAAAAGTCCAAAACACTTGGGGATTATAACAATTTTTGTTTCCAGCTCAGTGGTCACTGCTGAAAATAGATTTCCAGTTTGTTTATCAGGGCATCTCTATTTTTATTACAGATGTTTGTATTTGTAGGCTTCTGTGAATGTTGTAAAAAGTTTTTAAAGGTGTGAGAAAATGTCAGAAAATGTAAGCCTCATTTATTTTTAATGACAGTACTTGATTCAGCTTAACTGAATCTCACACATTCGCAGATCTTTGACATAAATATTCAGAAAGACAGAACACGGCCTCCTTTGTTTTCAAGCTATGTAGTAGGACTTTAAGTGTGACATATTTTTTAAGCTGCAAAATAGTGTTTTACATGTGTAAAATGTACTTCCACTTGTCTGATTGGACTGCAAAATCACCTTAAGATCCTGAATACCAAGCAGACATAAACATGAAATCCCTGACCTCAAGTCAGTTCAATATTTCTTAGTGTGATAAATCTTTCCCAGTAGACACACACTCTGCACAGCGTTGCACACTCAATTCAGACATCCCAGAGCCGCTTGGAAGATGTACAGCAAAGTGACAACTTACAGTGTAGAAAACAGATGAAAAATTACAGAATGCAGCTAAAAGAATCTCAGTGTCAGTCACTGATTGAAGCTGTCACTATTTCAAGTCTTATCTCCTCTAGGAATAAAACAAACACACAGGAAACATGTGACAGGCTCTGTGATGACAGATTACACGGGCAACAGCCTTCTTCAAACCCGTACTACAGCGCTTGGATGAAACCAAGAGAGACGAACAAAGTCTCGGAAAATTGACAGAAATTGATTTGCATATTTACTGTCTTCTCCATGTTTTCACATTTATCCTGAAACTGAGCCACAGCTACTCTTGGTAATTAAGGTTTGTCAGTGAAAGTGTGTTCTGCTGATTGGCCTGCTTGTTTAACATGCTTCAAATCAGTGCAGTAAGGTTAAGGTTTGTGTGTGTGTTTCTAAGTAGTGAAAATGGTTGGACAAGTGACTCTGTTACTCTTTGCTGGCTTCATATTCAAAATCTACTTGCTTACTGATACCCAGTGGTTAGTATAGACAGGCAAAAGAAAATTGTGAAAAATGATTTTTATACCCTCTCATTCAGCTGCTGCAGGTTGGAAATGCTCTTCAAGTGAACCCAAATCTGTTCAAAAATGTATCCTCTGCTTTCACTTGAGATCATGAGCTTATGAATGTGGTGTGTAGCCAGTCATGAGGAGAACACCTAAATTATACACTAATGTGTTGGATTCGGATCATGCTGCTTTTTGAACTAGTGGAACAGTGAACATGACATTATTTAATAAACTGAATCCTCTTGGCAGATTTGGGGTAACATTTTGAGTGTCCCACCTTCTTTTTTTTTTTTTCTCCGAAGAGTTTTTTGTGGCACTAGTGGCTCGCATTTTCCACAACAGTAGGCTGACAGGAAGGGGGAAGGAGAGGGGGCAAAGGTCGCCGGGACCGGGAGTCGAACCCGCGACGTCCGCGTTGAGGACTGAGGCCTCCAAACGTGGGGCGTGCTAAACCACTGCGCCACCACAGCACGCCCCGTGTCCCACCTTCTTATGGGACATTTCATTTGCAATTGGTCTGAAATTAGTTGCAAAAATATTTTTAGAAGTTAATGTTGATCAGTGTTCACCTGTAATAAGATATGTTGGTGTTTTGACACGTCCGGAAACGATAACATTATTATCTCTATTAAAATGCAAGGAAACAAACATGAATTATCCAACAATGAAGCTGCTTTTGTGCAGTAATGCCTCCAGACACTGTCTGCATAATTTCCTTAATATACTAAACTGCCAAAAGTTCTTGGCCAGCGATAGTCCAGAGGTCTTCTAGCTATAGACTGATGAACTTTATGGAGCCTTCAAATTTAAGAAGCCCTTTAAACATGTTTCACTCTCTTCACCCCAAATATAATCTTAAAGCATAAGGATTCATTCAAGGTCTCTTTGCTATTGGAAAGCCATCCAGAAGTGGAAATATGTTGGCATAATATTCACTTTTCAGAATAATTCGATATTAATGTAATGGGCACCTGAGGTAAAAGCCACAAACACAAATGAATGGAAGTCTTCAGTGAATTTTCTTTTTCTTTCCGTCAGTTGTTGGTACAGTTTTTGTGTTTGTGAAGGTCAGATAAACTCCTGTGGTGTTCTCATAGGCTCCAAGTCTCTCTTTGAGCTTTTCTGTTCAGAAAGTTTACATTTTGCTGATTTGGCCCAATTAATTTTAGGATGTAGTGATCATGAGCACCTCCAAAATGATGTTTTTAGACATTTTTAACCATTTTCTCCAAGTAATGGCATTGTGAATCTGATTTTATAACTTCTCCAGAGAGGGGCATATTGTGTTGTATATATATATTTTTAATTCCTTATGGTGCGTTCACACCAAACGTATTTTGAGCGTCAGGCATGTCTGGATTACATTCAAAGTCTATGTGCAGGTGCGTCGAGGGCCGTTGCAGCACATTTCGAGTGTCTAGCCAGGGCGATTTGAACAGTTTGGAGTGTTTTGAGTGCTTGAAGAGTTGACTGCATCCAACGCATCCAATGATCCATATAGACTTTAAATGTAAACCTGATGCTCAAAAGCGTTTGGTGTGAATGCACCAAAAGTTCACACACGTCGCACTTGAAGCATCAGACGTGTCTAAGGGTCTTTAAGTGTGACAAAAAAGCAAAAACAGAAGGAATCTATTTCTGGATGAATGGTTTTTAGAGCACTATAGGCCTGCATTTGCTCATTTTTAAACATTTTTGGTTTTGTCTTCCAGATGTAATGTGTTGAATAAGACTACCAGGTCAGGCTCCCATTTTGGTGACTTGATTTATCTACTGAAATAGTTATGAATAAAGGTTTTTGACAATGTTTTTTCTGATTAATCAAAATCATCATGTTCAGTTTAAACATTTACTTTGTCAATTCTGAAACATGATTCCATCTTATCTAATATTCAATTATGAATGTTGAGGATAGTTATTAGATTATATCTCCAAGACAAAAAAAAGTATTGCTCCTGAAGGCAAACCAAACTAAAAAGAGAAAGATTGTGCTTTAATTCTCTTTGTGTCTTGGCATTTTGACAATCAAAGTGAAATAACTCTTAAAGTTACTGCTTGTATATCAAAGCAATCACAGAACTGAGTGAGCTTCCTTTATTCAGATCACAGCCAGGAGAAGCTTACCCCTCCCTGTCTGCCGATCCAGCAGAACATTAACTTTAACTATGTTTTAGATAAAAGTCACAGCTGTTATGTATCATTACATCCAGAGGGAAAGAGAGATAACAAAATCATTTCTCCTAATTCAGCACAGGACACAATGAAAGCAGACGGGCTCCTGCTACGGAGCTTGTAAAAGTCAGTAGATGTTTCTGTTATGAACAGCAGCCTTGACTTTGCAGACTGGTCCAGTGTTTTGAAGAGAATAAGAAGTTAATTGGCTTTGATGGCTTTGATTAGCCAATAATCAAAATATATGCTGATTGGACTCAACTTTAAACAGATTGGACATGTTGTATGATGATGTAAATGTTTGTATTGTGTTCTCATAATTTGCACTTGGGTGAAATATGTTATTCTGTGGGCCCCTCCTTTTTAGTATCAACATGCTCAGGCTAGCTCAGATTCTAACAAGTAATAAGATTAGTTGCCATAACTACGCAGATGATACACAGCTCTTCATTACAATGTCACCAGGTGACCATGAACCCATACAAGCAGTGAGAAGATGCATTGAACAAATAAATGCCTTAACTTTCTCCATCTGAACA
Source organism: Alfaro cultratus (assembly GCA_903066825.1). NCBI lineage: Eukaryota > Metazoa > Chordata > Actinopteri > Cyprinodontiformes > Poeciliidae > Alfaro > Alfaro cultratus. The sequence goes on along the minus strand of CAEFZX010000254.1, from coordinate 10,861 downwards.
GAAACAAAACTTAAGTTATTATCTTTAGACCGAATGTATTGACCTGAAATATCAGATACTTATAAAGACAATTACAAAGTTGTCCTTCTATCTCATGAAGAATATTTCTAGGATTAAAGGATGGCTCCATCAAGATCTAGAGAAATTCCTCCATGTGTTTATCTTTAGTTGAATTGATTACTGTAACAGTGTCTTCACAGGTCTGCCTAAAAAGTTAGACCGCTGCAGCTGATTCTGAATGCTGCTGCTTGAGTTCCCACTAAAACCAGGAAGATGGAACACATCGACGCAGTTCTAACGCCCTTACTCTGGCTCCCTACAGCTCAGACTTTAAAATACTTTATTCATAAATAACTGAATGACTTAGCACCAAAATACTGTTGTTGTTGCATCAACCATCCAGATCACTCAGATCTCAGGTCTGTTCTGCATCCCCTGAACCAGAACCCTTTATGCAGAAGAAGCATTCAGTTTCTGCGTGCCACTAATCTGGAACAAACTTGCAGAAAACTACAAAACGGCTAAAACACAGAGTTCCAAAAATCAAGTCTAAAAACCCACTGAAGAGCTACATTTAATTAATAGAAACTGGAAAATAGATTAATTCTGGTTTGTATAAAAACATTTTATTAATCCTCTTCTTGTACCACTGGAACATAATGTGTCTGTGTCATGTAATTTTGTTCAATTTTGTCACGTAAAGCATTTTGAACTGCCTTGATGAAGAAATGTGCATTACAAATAAACTTGACATATTAACAAAAAAATAAAATAAGATGTTCCTCCATAATTATGCACTACTTTGTGTTAGTCTCTTATAAAGTCCTATTAAAATACATTCAGGTTTGTTGTTGCAACATGGCAAAATGCGTGAACTTTAGCAAAACACTATTTCTTTCTTTCTTACTCTTACATAAACTAAAAGTCCAAACTGTTTGTTCTGTCATTCTTTTAGGAGGACATGGATCACAACTACTACACATCAAAAACATACGGTCCGTCAGATCCTATGAGCAAAGACTTGTGGGTAAATATTGACCAGATGGAGAAGGACAAAGTGAAGATCCATGGGATTCTGTCTAACACACACAGACAGGCAGCGGTGAGTCAACAAGAGCAGAACTGGAGATTTAGTGGATGCTAAATGTTGGATTTAAGCACTTAGTCATTGTCTGGCTAAAATTCTTGTATAAAAATATTTTCCCAGATATTTTGAATTAACAAAGAAGCATCCTAAATCAGCTCGGACTACTTCAGGCCCTGATCTATGTGACATCTATGGTAATAAATAAAACCTAGTGAACAGTTTCCTTTCTTGCAAATGTCTTCATATCCCCTAAACTTTTTCCACATTGTAGTAGACTACAACTGCAAACTTTAAAAAATGTTTTTGGGATTTCACCAGCATAAAGCAGTACATAGTTGTCAAGTGGAAGAAAACAAGTTTTCAAAAAAAATTTTTTTACAAGAATAAATGTGAAAATGGTGGCATGAATTTGTTTTAGCCGTCTTTACCCTGATACCCCTAATTATAATGCAGTTCAACCACCTACAATTGCAGGAATATAAAAATCTGTGCCATATTTCACCTACTTCATTTGTATGCTTCTTTGTGTTGGTCTATCACATAAAACCCTTATATAATAAACTGATATTTGTAGTTGTAAAAAGGTAAGATGTGGAAAGATGAAAGGTGTGTAAAGTCTTTTTTTAAATGGCCTGTAAATTGAGAGCCTTTGACTTAGTATGCTGCATGTACAGTACATTGCCTTTAAAGCTTGGCAACTGACAATTTATATCAATTCAAGTCTAGAATATTTGAATGGGTTTAAATGCCATGGAGGTCCCTTGGGTTAAAAATCTATATTTTAATGGAAACCCATCCTTGGTGGTACACTGCTATAAGTTATAAGGCAGTAGGCTCAAGTTCAGAAGTTTGGCATTAACGTCAAAATAAATAAACTAAAAAAAAATAAAATAAATGAAAACCCTCAAAGTCACATATTAGAAGGTCAAAATAAGAGTTGCATTTGCACTTTTCATTTACAGAAGAGCTTTAAAATTCTTCCATCCAGCTTCACTGTATGTACTCGATATTATTTTGACTACAGGGCAAAATAAGAGCACACTGGTCCAACAAAGTCAAAACAAATTCTGGGTACTCCAAAGAGAAACTTGAGATCCACAAATTCTAGCAAGTTGTTTATTTAAGGTTTAGAAGTAGTCAAACAAACCGCAGTTTATTAGCCTAATTCAATGAGACTTTCTGCTTTGGGCTGAATCCATCAAGACAGTTCAAGTTCAGGATAAACTTAGTTTACCAGATGCACGTGGCTTTTTCTGAGTTTTATTAAGAATACATTGATTTCATTTATTCTTAAAAATTATATTAATTATTTTCTTATGAATTACTTTCTTATGGACAGTTTTACAGCTTTATAGGACAGATTATTATATATTTTCTAAATTGATGCACCACTATTCTGCAAGTTTCAGCTGCCTATTCAGCTGCTTTCTGTTCTTTTTCTACTCTTTTTTTTTTTTCAGATTCCTTGATTGGATACCAATATTGTCGACTACAAGCCTGAACACAGTTTAAAATACAAGGCTATGAAAATGTTGATACATTTAATGTAATCTCATCACTTCTGCCTAATGGTTTACTTAGTGCTTTTGATGCATTGCAACAACAGGCACCACCAGACACTAAATAAATATAACTTACTTCTTAACATGTGCCACCTAGTGTTCACATAGGTTTACATCAGATGAGTTTAGTTTTTTTTTTAACCAAGCTCTTCTTTCTTTGAGAAGAATTTCATTGTGTTAACCTCTTAGGAGTCAGTCTAACAAATATAACACTACAACAGAAATGAAATAGTTCTTTTATTTACCCAAAGGGTCCACAATAGTCATCTTTCTGTCATAATATATTAAAGATAAGATGAGTTAAGGACTGCGACAGACTGGCGACCTGTCCAGGATGCCCCCTCCTCTTGCCTGGAACGTTAGCTAGAAATAGGCACCAGCACCCCTCCCGACCCCACTAGGGACAAGGGTGTTAGAAAGTGGATGGATGGCGGAATTAAGGATTAAAAATCCAAGGTTTCTACATGCAGTTTAAAGTCTTTTCTGCAGCTATGTTTAAAGCCCCCACTCCTTCCAGGTCGGTGCAGGCAGGTGACCCATGTGAGCTGCATACTGATACAGTCATAAGGCAGCAGCCACCGACCAGAGAAGCAGAACAGCATGGCAGCAGAGAGAAAGGAAGTAACCTGATAGAACAGTAGTTCCTGAGGAGTCAGAATAGAGTCCCACATTGTGCATTCTGCTCCTCTGCCTTCAATTTTTTTTTTTTTTTTCATTTTTTGCCAGAGATTAGGTGTTCCCACTGAAAGAAGATATTTAAATGATTTTGGATTATTCTCTAAATTTGACTTAGTCTGACAAATCAGTAAAAGAATGTCCTGAATCAACAGACAGTCAAATAGGACACTTGGCACTTTTAGCAGATTTATTGAGAACGGAAAACCATCTGTGCTGGAATTATCTGTGGTCTCGTTACAGAGGGCAAACGTTTTAAACAAATAGTTCATTGTGATGGGCAGTTAAAGACCTGAGAAACTGCTGAAAGCTCAGCAGAACATGCTCCTTTCCAGACCCGCTGGCTGTCTGCGCGCTGGCCAAGATGCAGAAAAAAAATTTGGCTGATAAGGTCAGAAAACAAAACACAGCAACAGAGGTCAGCTCCATCAGAGCTTTGCTGAGAAGCTAAGCTGTGGAATTGGCTGCACAGCTAGTGAGATTCAGGGCGGTTTACCACAAGATTACTAATGCAGGGCTATGTATTCCAGTATTTATTGCAGCTGCCAATCTCCGTTCTCTCTTCTGGCAGTTACTGTGCCATATTCGGTGTACAGATGAAATGATGCAGCCATAAACCATGGTATGTGAGTCCAATCCTGCCAAGAGTAGAGGCAAAGTGGTGAATGACACAAATGTGTGCAGTTGAGCAAAACGTAATGTGAAATCTTTCTAATTTCCACTGATAATTCAAGACTTTTGAGAGAAAAAAATATTTTTTTGCTATACTGTAATGTTTATATTACAAAGTTGAAGAACTTTATCAAAAGTGAGATTATTTTAATAACAAAAAGCTCAAAACAGGAATATATATTCTATGTTCCTTTAAGCATTAATATCTGTACTTTTACTAGTTTATTATTATTGAGTTGTTTGTTGTGAAGCCAGACTGTTCTGTTTCAGAAAGCATTCTAATCTAATTTGAATTTCACACTGCATACATGAAGTTCACTTACTTGTATTTCAGAATTTATGTAAAAATAAAAAACTTAAAATACATTTAGTGAAACTTGCAGAAACAGTTTTTGAAAGATGAAAAAGTTTTTCTCCTTGAGTTCTGAAGGCCGTTACAATCTGCTTTTTAATAAATACCCTGTTGTTTATTCCTTTAGAACAAAAAAATCACATCTTATTGCCAAGATTTACCTTTTTTCTGTACTCGTGACAAATGTGTGGCAAAGATAATCATTTATATTCTTCATCTTTGCAGTTACAAACAAGACTCTTCTATATTTACTGTTCCCAGTTCCCCTCTGATCTTTATCCTCTGCTGGTTTTTAAGATAAAAGGAGTCTCTTCTTGGATTTTCTGTTCCCTTCATCTTCCTGACTCGAGCCATCTGTCTGTTTTTCCACTCACAGAGAGTTAATCTGTCCTTCGATTTCCCGTTTTATGGACATCTCCTGCGTGAAATCACTGTAGCAACTGGTGGTAAGTTGGAATATGCTTTCTGAATAGTAGTTATGTCTGCAATTGTTGGACCAATTGTATATGCTTGGCAAAGTTGAATGTACTGTTATTTATTGCTATGAGATTTAAGAGAGAGCTGGGATGCTTACAAAATTTATATGGAGACCAGAAGCATATTTTTGCTATGCTACCTACCTGGTCAACTGCTCTGTGAAGTGTGGAACCTAATATTTACATGCACCCTGTAAAAACCACATAATTAATTTTTCTCACTTAAAATCCTGTCCCATGTTGTTTGTTTTTTTTGTTTTTTTGTTTTTTTAATAAAACTGAAGTATTTGACATATTTGGTGGAAAAAGTGGGACTCTTGTAAACCTGAGAACACCACCCCAAGTATGGAGATGTCTGCATTGTGTTGTGGAGGCGTTTTGCTGCTGGTGCACTTACAGTTCATTACTGTTCATTCATGATTAAATCAAGAAATAAGAACATTGTGCTGAAACTTTGAAGTTACTTTACAAAGACATCAACCAAGAAGTTAAATCTTGGACACATGAAGGTTTCCAAAAGGGAAGTCTGCCAAATACAAACTACATGTCTGTAAGCTTCAGTTAAAAATAAATATAATTGTCTCCCTCTCATTAGCAAATAGAAATATTTTACAAAAGGGGAAAAACATTAGTTTTGGATTCAATGCTAGACATTAAGAAAAAACATATACAGTGTATGCAAATATCTGATTTAAATTCTATATGTATCCCAAAGTTTTGCCTTTTTCGTGGACTAAATTAGAAGTGTAAGGGTTAAAGTCTCATTTAGCACAAATCACACAACGGAAACACGTACAGCTGTCATCCAGCCAAGCGGTCGGCATGATGGGAGACTGTTTAAATTTCTCACTTCCATGTAATCGTCTGCTAGACTGAAAACAAACCGCTCCCGACAGTCAGCAGCAGCTTCTCGCTACACCAGACTTAGCTGGAGGAGAAACCAGACCCGTGGTTTTTGGTCTGGAAACACGAATCGCTCTGCCAAGTCGCACCCTGATAGACTCGGATACGTAGGTGGGGGTATCAGACGAGGAAAGTGACACGGCGGTTGTGTTCACCGCTGTGTGCAATGCAATTTTCCACTTGAGTCTTGACAGCAAGACCACAAATACCCCAGCCAGCTATTATCGCATCAAAGACCAAAGCCCTGCATTTACCCAACTACTCCGGAGATGCAGGGCTGCCTTTCGCTGCCTCTGAAATAATATAAAAATGATTTGTTGTGGTTATCGTTATTATCATCACAGTCTTGAATCTTATCTCCAAAAACTGCTTTTAGAGACGCTATGTGAGGATGGGCACAGGACGTACTAGCAGGGAGGAGATAACAAGAATTTGCATTCCTCTAGACTGGGATGGAGAGGCGTCGCCAAGCAGTTGTAGCAAGAGGAGGAGGAGGAGGAGGAGGCGGCAGCTATCTTCCTCTTACAGGCCTCAGGGGTTTTGTCTCTGAGACGGCCTTCTCTCATATCCCTTCATCAGTCAGCCCATCCTCTCACCACTTTGCCATCTTTTCTCCTTCATTCCTGTCAGCAACTTAGCTTTTACTCAAGGCATTTTTTTTTCCACTAGACTTTTACATCTAAAAAGGATCATCATAATTCCACTATCCGGTGTACTGATATCGTGCCCATTCACAAGAAATATAATCTCAAGACAAGACGCTCCAAGTCGTATCCAATTCCTATTTAAATTCCGTTCAAATGCAATTAAGAGAAATTCAGATGATTTATTTTCAGTGTGGTACAAATCCAGCTACATATTACCAAATTCAGTCCATATTAGACAACAATGCAGTCATATTCAGGTGATCCGAGTTTGTAATTCATCAAGTTGTTAACCTTGCAGTAAACAATAACTTGTGAAGCCATGTGGCAACTGTGGTCAAACCTTTCAACTTTTTACAAAATGAAAATGGGGCCAGTTTCAGAATCTGCTGACTTGGGATTGAGAGAGCAGCATGGAGAGACAAACCCCCCCACAAAAGCACAGAGTGAGGAATACTTTCTATAAGAAAGAAAAAGACTAAATTAATGGAGGAATAGCTATGTCATTGGCTTTACTTGCAAACAAGGCATAGCTAAGCAAAACAATTATATCATATTGGAAAGGAAAAAAGCACACAAGGTTCATGGCAGCAACAAATCCATACATGACATTATCCAGATAAAAGACTCGCCTAAACGCAGAAACACCTGGCCAGGGGAACTTTCTATGGGACAGAAACTCAGAGAATAAACAGGAGGAAACAGCAGAGTGAGTAATGTATATCTGTATAGCTTTCAGGAGCATTATCCTAAAGTAACATAGCTATGGTAACCTAAATAATACGGTAATAAAAACCTAAACTTCTATAACTATAAACTTTACTAAAAGGAACATTAAGAGGGAAAGTTTTAAGCCCAGCCATAGATGGCTGGCTTCCTCGCCAGGGAACATGAGAGCTGGTTATTAGGGTTTTGTTTTTTCTGTGGTTTTTATTGTAACTAAGGATAGCAGAGGTGTCACTTTGGCAGTTTTCCATTTATTTATCTTCTGTCTAAACAGCAAAAGAGCCAAGAACTCTCAAACACAAACTCTCGCACAGTCATAACATTGTTTTGGCAAGTGGCCTTTTCAAATGCCTCTGATCCACTTTCATGTTTACATACCAAAAACCTGGAATCATGACGCAAAACATTTTTACCAGAACACTTAAATGTGTCAGTTGGTTTATAAAAAATATTTTTAATGTGAAAGGGTAACCACATGGTCCAGGAATAAGCATGATACCTTTTGTCATAGGATTTTTTTTAAAGGAAGAGTATTGCACACAAAAATAATAATGTTTTGATTTTCACACTTGAGGGGTGGAAATCTGTTGACAGAGTAACCATTTTTATTCTTTACCAAAATTGAACTTTGTAGACTAGATAATGCAACTTATGGAGGAAAAATAACACAGTACGTCACACTGAACACAGTGAAGCATGGTGGCGGCAGCAACATGCTGTGGAGATTTTAGGAATTCTGGTTAGAAGAAGGTGAAGGTGACAAAGAAACTGAATCATCAATGACAGGAACATATAAAATACATAGAATGCTGACCTTAAGGACAGACATGTTTCAAAATAAAACAGGAACTCGGTCTTCAATAAATAACTAATTAAAGTCCAAAACATACGTGCATTAAAATAATTACAATGAAAGCATGAGAAATTTCAAATCTAAGGAAAGAACTGAATAAATCTCAAATTGAAAAAATTTTAGGGTTTCTGAATGTTTTTGCCAGGAACTCTACATCGAGTGCAATTGGCAGCTAAAGAACTGTTCAACACTTTAAAAAGGAATAAATGGCTTTACACCATCTGTGGTCTTTTTAAAGACTACAGTTTTGTTCTCTTTAATCTGCAACATGTTCAAGAATATTCAACTAACTATCTGATAACGAAGTTAACTTTGCAATAGGAGCTTTTTATGCAGTCGGTGCATAAAAAGCTTTAATGTCCCCACACACTGTTCAGGTCATCTAAAATTACTGACCATCTGCTGCTTTCCAGTTTCTCTCTGGCTGATTTTATAATTTATCCTAACATTTTGTTGGCTCATGAACTGCTTCATGTCCTGTGATCTGATGGTGTGATAGGAGTGGTGACTAGTCGGCTATGTATAGTTGCTTCACAGTCAGCAATAAAAATAAAAAAAAAAACAATAGAAGGAGACGCTCTAATTAAATGAAGCCTCACAGCAATGTCATATAAAGCCAGAAGACTAAATACAAAGCGGGTGGGCATGCTGCTCCTTTCCCGGACCTTCCTCAGCCTCAAAACAGCTGTGATGAACACAAATCGTATTGAAACCCAGATCTGCTCCTGAGGACAAAGAGCTTGTCTAAACATGTTGTACAATAAAGTAAAGCTTTCAGTCTGATGATTCTGATCATTTTTTTCTTGGACATATGCACTTCAGCTCATTTTTGTAGGCAGAACTCATAAACACACTCCGAAAAAACACCGCATTTTTTGGCATGGCTTCTCTCCATTACTCTTCTCTCTAGCTTCTATCTTTTGCTCCCCCTGGTTTCTCTCCTCCGCTGTCCAGTCTCCTTCTGGTTATAGTGACAACTATAATGAATGAACAGACTCTTTATTGAGTGCCCTGCAGCCCTCGCCTTTTTAGTGTATTGAGAGAGTGTCTGATTTTCTTTAGACTGTGTATTAAGCTGGGTTGTGTTTTGTTGGTGGAAAGCAGACTCAGCAACACAACTAAAACCCTTTCACACTGGGCTTTGTGCTTCCAGACGGGTCTGTGTTTGTGCTTCGTCGAGGGACATTCTAACCTCTTTTGAAATTAAATACAGCATAAAAAAATATCAGCATGACTGAGTAGAATATTGATTAGAAACAAGATAAAATGAATGTTACAGTAAATGCCATTTTATAGCACAATCCAATATCAATGTTACCGTCATTGTTATAAAAATTCTGTATGCATCACACATAACTTAATAGAAATGCCTTGTAATTGAACCTCTGTCTCTTTAAGAACCTCCTGCTCTTTCCAACACTCTGCCTTAATGCTTCTTTGCAATATTGGACTGGGAAGTAGTTCCTAGCAGATGCTCCATTTCACCTGGTGTTTGCTAATTGCTGCTGCAGCTGGTCTGGAGGAGCTGAGCAGGGGATGTAAGGGTGCTGTATGCGAAGGAAGCTTTGCTGGGTGTTGCAGCTCCAAACAGGAGTTTTGTGGAAGTAGGCATCACTCTGAGAGGAAGCATTAAGGCACTCCTGGTTGGCTGCTACAGGAGATTAAAGGATTTTTCAAATATGCATGAAAGAATCACAACAACACCCCAAGTATGTTTTTGATGAAGAAATTACATTATAATATGATTAAAAGCTCAAAGTTGGTTTTACCTAATAAAGTTTCTGTGCGCTTTGCTGTACTTCACCTGATGCTGATTTCTGATATTTCATGTAAGATTAGGGTTGGAGCGATGCATCCAGTTCACAAGACAATCAGAAAGGAGAGGGAGCACCACTGTAACATATTTTTCTCATATTCCTCTGTTCTCTTGGTTACAGGAGGAAATAAAACTGGTTTACTTCCATTTTTACAAACAAGCCTGATTGTACCTACAGTTGAAACCAATTATTTACATATTAACAAATATACACGTAACCATTTTTAATTGCTGTCTGACATCAAATAAATCTAAACTTTTACAATTTTGGGTCAGGCAGGATGACCACAAATATTTATTTTTGTGAAATGCTGGAATAATTCCAAAGGAATTTTCACAGATTGGAAAATATTGGGATATTTTAGTCAGATCTCCTTACACCAGTTCTGCATCTTCTTGTTGTCTCTCACCAAGTTTCTACTATATGTGTTCATACAGTCAGCTTTCTCCTCATTCATTGTCCATTGGAAACTAATGCATATCAAGGAACAGTAGCTTGTAGGGTAAGATAAAAACTAATTGTAACCATAGTAACTCCTGTAGAGCTCTGTAGGACTCTGCACTATCTGTACACAACTAAATCAAGCCATATTTTTCTTCTCTGCTCCCAGTCTTCATGTCGAGGGAATTCTGTGAAGAGAGATGTATTTGGGAAAGACTGTTTCCTCTCACAGCAAGCTCCGTATAGTTTTCAGAGGGATGGATGTGTTTTTATAGCCCATCCACCATATGTGAGGAGATGCCTTGTCACATGAAATGACAGTTTATGGGTCTGGATCGGATTGTATTTTTGCAAAAAATAAAAATAAACAAAGCAGGGTCCCCCCTCCCCAAGTCTGCATCTTAGTATAAATTACTTATTTCACATGTAATTAAGTAACTTTATGGATTACAGGATTTCTTGAGCCATGCGGTTATAACACTGCATTTTACTGGAAATATTAACTTCATAGATTTGATCAAAGGTTCAGGCATAATTTAAAAGAATATTTAAAAAAATACATACACTGCTCAAAAAAATAAAGGGAACACTCAAATAACACATCCTAGATCTGAATGAATGAAATATTCTCATTGAATACTTTGTTCTGTACA
>CAEFZX010000253.1:0-27950 GCA_903066825.1 Alfaro cultratus | reverse complement strand
TCAACTTTTTGTCTGGGGTATGTTTTAGCAGGGATGCATCTAAAAGTTGCAGTCTGGAGGACTGCACTTGGGCATTCTTGATTTATACCATCAATGTGGCCCTCTGAGGGTGGCCAATATGCTGAAGTGGCCCTTGGTGAAATTAAGTTTGACACCCCTGTCCTAGAATATCAAAAAATGTCATAAGTGTTAGTAATTCATTGTAAAAAAAGTAAAGCTCATATTTCATGTAGATTCATTAGATATTTTGTGCATCTGTTCAATTTTGACAATTGTAATATAAGACAAAAGAAATCAAAGTTTCTTTGAAAAACCAACATGTATATTTACATAATCAACAGGGCTAACAGAAGCCTTGAGAGCACAGTGAAGCAAAGCTCATTTATTTGTTTAAGGAGGATTGACAAGTTGTAGACTGCAGCTGGAGACCTTCATGAGCCAGCACACTGAGACATGTCCGGAAGAAAGATTACAGCACATTCCTTGTGTCAAGCCTTGTGTCTTGAACCACAGATGACATCAGAAGCATTTTACCTGCACTAAGGAGAAAGAGGACTGGACTGACGCTCAGCAGTCCTGTTTTTAGACACAAGAAAACTTGGAAATCAAGGTTTCAGAGTCTGGATTACGAGTGGGGAGGTACTGTGTCCAATCTGACGTCCAGTGAGAGGTTTCTACACAGAGCGCTGGTTTGGGAAGCCATGTCATCACTGAAGTGACCATACTTGGTATTTCCCAGCTCTCACAAAAGTGCCAGTAGTTGCTTTAATGACCACTGTCTGATTAGCCAACAAACGGGTCTGACTTAAACCCCAAGCAGAATCTTTGAGTATTGTCAAGAGGAAGATCAGATTCACCAAGGTCTCTGTTGACCTTGGTGAATCCAGACCCTAATCCCAACCCACCTCAGCAGAGCCACAGATTGATTACCTCCATGAATGTATGTACTCTACATTACATACATAGGCTGACATTTCTTTATTGAAACTTCTTTTTTGACTGTATAACACTCAGATTTTTTAAGAAATTACTTTTTTCCCCTTTTATTATCTGTACACCATAGTTGTTATATAGCAAACTTGCATCTGCTATGCAAATACAAGTTAATTTGGATAGTAGATTTCAGTGACAAGGCAGTTCAAAGTGTTTTACACCTTAAAAACATCAGTTATCATTACATTTTATCAAATCAGCAAGCAAATGTATATGAAATACATTGCTTAATGCTCCAGTTACTGTTAATCAAAGGCAACTCAAGCCAGGTGGCTTTTCATTTTGATTTAAAGGAACTCAGTGTTTCAGCTAGTTTGACGTTTTCTGGAAGTTTATTCCAGATTTGTGTTGCACAGAAGCTGAATGCTTAAACTAAATTACGTGATGGACATGAATTATATCAATCTGTCTATAAATATATTAAGTAACATTTTTTAGATTGAATTGCTGAATTAATCAAACTTTTAGTTGAGTTTCTAATTTATTTAAAACCACCTAGATGTCGGTCTGTTTCAGATACTAAGCCAAAGAAAGTCATCCAATTGTTTTGTAATGAAAGGCCATTTTTAGCTTCCACACCTTTTATTCCAACTCAGTGAAGTTTATAAAATGATCATGAAATGTCTTTTTTTTTTCCCCTCTTGTTTCTGTTTACCTGAGTGTTGTGTTCCTCCACACGTCGGCTCAGACGAAACCTTCTAGTCTCACTCCATCACATGACGTCAATCATGGAGTTAGACTGAAATGTCCGATTGTTTCCCCCTTTTAATTAGGGCTCATTTGTTCAAACATTATTCCTGTAACTGCGACAGCCGTGAAACCAAATCACCTGCACCCGTCAAATCAGAAACCATCGTCTGCTGGCGACAGATCTCTTAATTGAGTTCGCCTGCTGTGTTCAATGGAAAACTCCAGCAAACCACGATTTATTCCGCCACAACTGACAATAAAGCCAAATAAATTACTTTGAGGATTAGATGTGGAAATAGGTTGGATTTATTTCTGATGAGTCCTTTTAAATTACCGTATGCTGTCAGTATTGTCATGGTGACTTCAGATCCGTGTTTGCATCTTTGATAAATGGATATCATCGCTTAAAATATTTCAAAGTTGCGTGTATATGCGTGTGTGTGTGTGTGTGTGTGTTTGCTTTGAACCTAAATGAACAAGAAGAAGCAGACGCCCGGAGTGCATCAGTACTGATTTCTAATTGAAAACATTTACATATCAAAGGCTTTAAATGTGATTGCTGTCAGTAACTCAACAAGCTCCTTTGGCATAATTATGTTGATATGTTGTATTATAGGTTAAGAGGCTGATGCAATACAACCAGACTGTAGCTGATAATGTTTTACAGATAACACCGAATACAAAAAAACAACAACAAAAAAAAAACTGCTTTAAAGGAAATCTCATTTCTCTTTATTTGTTTGAATTTATTACAATATTTCCTCTTTGCTGCATTGGTTTGGTCTAATTATCTGTCCCCCCCAACATATAAATATATGTTTATTGTGTTTCCAATGGTATCAAACTGGAAGCGAAATGAACAGAAACAATCCTGCTTACAATCTGCCTTCATCACCATGTGCTTCATGCAAAATTCACGAGAGCTTCCAATTGATTTGCTGAAATTACTTCATTTCAGCAAATGAAATGAAATGAAGTAAATGAAGGCCTTTCCCAAATTTCTCATCTTGACCTTGTTGAAAATTCAAGGACGTGCTCGGGTCCATGCCAGGAAACCACCCAATTAACGCAAACCAATTCTGCCAAGAAGAGAGTTCAAACATCCTACCAGAATAATGGCAGCTTGATAGGGGACTAAAGCAGTTCCATGGTTTAACGTTGCAGTTATATTGGTTCCAGTTTTTGATTTCATTCGACTCCAATTCATGATAAAGAAAAACTTCTCAACTAGAAACGAGACACGACAAACTCTGAAATCATGTTAGAGTATTTTCTAGAACAATTTCTCTTATTCTGGTCCCAGAGGGATGCGATTCTTATTTTTCCCACTTCTCGGTCAAAGCTGTTAGGATTGGGCTCATCATAGGTCCGTTGGCGTGGCGACCACCTTTAGGCAGATCTGCAGGTCTCGGCTGGATGTCGTCTTTTTCATCCAGCTTCTCAAAGCAGCCCATAGATCACGCCGTATGGATTTTATAAAAACTTTATGATTGCCGCACTTCTTCGGTGGTGGTATCTGGCCAACGCCGTGATGCTACGGTTCACTTTACGAACCACTTTCACGTGTTTTATGATCACCAAAATGATCCTGGAATCCCAGCATTCTTCTCATAAGCACAAGGTTTCAAGTCAATGCCTCTAAAAGATTAATGGACACAAAAATAAATACGCTGAACAATCAAGGAATATTTTATACCAATGTGGTGAAATAAATACAAAGATTGACAATGGAGTGATAGATCAATACCCTAAAATAGGCCTGAAGGGGAAAACATAACAGTCTGTCTAGAGATTTAATACATCATTGGCAATTTTGTCTGTAGAATAAATGAGATGGTATTAATCTGTAAAAAAAAAAAGAAGTTTAGAACGTCACAGTAAACTACTTGAATAATGAATAACAATGAACCTTCAGGGCTTGTTTAAGCCAAACATACCTTCATTGATACACACGTAGAATGTCTCCCTTGTCTCTGCTCTCAGATGTACAGCTAACCGCTGCCAATGCTAGCCGACGGTGTCAAGTCGCATTGCACCTTCATCTTCCCAAGTTTCAATGTTTTGCTTTTAATAATTTTGTGATGGACTCTATGAAGCAAAATCTTCAAAAATAATTGAATTTTCCACAAATAACAGGTTAATTTCCACAGAAAAATCAGTAAATATAAAAGTAAATGATTAACAATTAACTAGACGTGCTGATTGGGAAGGCCTTTAAAATAGTTGGCTTTGAACATCTTCATGAGATCACAGAAGCCCACAAACCAAACTATTCCTCTGAGCTACACCTAAATTGTTTGGGTCCCCAATCCAGACTATCAAACATCTGTCCTCTAGACTGACAAAACTACCCCATCGCTTCAAAATTTGTCAAACTTGGAGATGCCTCAGGGTCACAGAGAACGTATATATATTTTTTCCCCCTTCCCTACGGGCTGTTCAAAATAAAATGTAAAAAAAGATGAATAATGTGAATTTGATGTGCATAACTGGAACAACTGGGAGTGCTGCTCTTTTCTACGGGTTTTCCCCGGCGTTGTAATACAACTGCCAGCGTTTCGGCTTTGATCCATTGTGATACTGAATCCTCTCAGCAAGTTTCTCCAAGGTTAGCACAGGCACACACACTTTCACACACAAAGGCACAGCTCTGGAGCTTCAGCCTTAAGCCGTTTCTACCTTTCATAGGTGTTTGGGCCTGTCAGATGTATTAAGGCTCTGCATTAGAAATAGGAGTCGTTCTATTGCAGTGAATAGAAAATGAACAGGAACACCACAGGGTAAGGTGTGATGATGTGAAGAATAATATATAGGAAATGTAAATGGTTATATTAGACACTACGTGGCTACACATGATGATGATTAAGTGGTAACTAAAGCTGCTTTAGGAATTTTTTCTCATCAAGATCCACTCTTCGTTTAGCCAGTTTTCTCCATTTCTTCTCTCTTGCCCTACCTTTCTGTGAACTACAACTGACTTTGACAGATTCTCGTCATTATTCCAGTAATCAAGTTTTCTTTCAACGTTTTATCCGAAAACAAGAAATACCAAAAGAGTTTAACCCAGGATTTCCAGTTAAAGTCTTAAGAAGCCTACACTAGCGCGGCTATTTGGCACAAACATTTGAGTCCCAAGTTCTTTTTTGGGACCAGCCAAAGTTGTGATTGTGCCTCCCATAATCTGCAAACAGGACTTCTTCTGTTAAGAGTAACTTCTAAAAACCTTGAACTGGGCCGTGTCCAAACTTTTTGCAACATGGGTCAGGATCCCAAAGTTGAACGTATTTGGGGAGTGGGGGCAGGGGCGCTGCCAGGAATCTTGGGGCCCATGACAAAAAATGAAATTGGGCCCCCCCACGCAGCTGCTGTTACAGTTTCTTGAGTCTGTCTTACCCATCAAAAGCATCACAATTTGAAAGGCTTGAAACTGCCTTGCTTTGTTTGGTCCAATACTGATACTAGCACAATATTTACTGCTAGTGAATTTTACATGCAACAGTCTGCATACTGCATGCAAATAGGTTGCTTACTTTTTTTATTATTATTATTAGTTTTATCTTATTGAAATGTCTCTTCCCACTTGCAACAGTCACAATGTGCAAAATATACATAAAACAATCCAGACTTCTGAAAAAAATTATATGTTGTTGCATTTTATTCCAGCTGCAGTATATAACTTTAATAAAAATATGTTTTCTCTATATTTGTTAAAGCTGTTACCATGGCGTGCCAATTTGTTACGAGACAGATAATCTGTGAAAAGATCAATCTCCTCCACCTCCTCCCTGAACTACTATTACTGGCTACAGTAATAGTAGTTCAGCCACTATTACTATTCAGTAATAGTGGCTAAAACAACCAATCAGAACCAGGAGGAGGGTCTTAGTGCCGTCAATCAATCTCATTCACTCACTGCTAAATGTGCTAATGGTGGAAAAACAACTTATTGTTATTGCTAACTGCAGCATAGCACAGAGCGATGGGGAGGAAAGATGAGCAGCAACATGAGATTGTGATTAACAGCACTAAAACTCTCCTGTCTCTGATTGGTTGTTTCTAGATAGCACTGGGAGAAGGCAGATTAAACAAATTTTTCACAGATTATTTCTATACCATACTTTCACGACATAATGACAGTTTTAACAAATATGTAAAAAAAAATATTTTTTTTATAAAAGTTACGTACTGCAGCTTTAATTTCACTTCGGAGACGACAGGTCAGGATGTGGGTTAGAGCTGCTGCTGACTGACTCATCTGTTAAGTGTGGTAAGAGGTACAAGTTAAATATATGAATATGTTGGTAATTTTTTTCCCTTCGTTCATAGAATGCTAGTGAAATGCAGGCAAACAGTAGTCTGAAGCTGAGCTAATTATGCTAAATGGTTGATAAATTTGGCTCATTGTTGAACTGGGGGGGCCACACAAAATTGTTATTCAACTTGATCCGGCTGTGGTGTAAGGGCATATTTTCTTGCTTACATGGTGGGTTACCCATTTTCCGTTGACTGTATATCAGCAAGAGAAAACAAACATTTTCATCAAAATGTTGTCCTGGAGGCATTGCCACCCCTGCAGCTACAAAAAAATTATAAAAAATTGCCACTGATCCAGACAAAAAACCATTGACAGAGGATAGTGAACCAATTATTGTCCATATCAGCTTAACTTGTCCTCCTCTTCCTCCTTTTAAGGTTTTAGTTTCTAAAGGTAATTTGCTTTGTCATAAAAACGGTCTTATTCGTAAGAGTTTGCACTGATTTGCTAAATCAGATGGGTGGTAACTTTGAATGCGGTCCCCACTATCCAAAAATCTACTTCATCTGTTTGTCTCCATCTTTGGTCCTTGTACTACTTCCAGATACGCAGAAGACCTCCGTTCCTACAGCTACCTGTCTGTTTGCACTCTTCCTTCAAACCACCTAATAATCAGCAGTAATTCCTCGACCAGCAAGAGCGATCCTCTAGTCAAAAACACACAGTCTTGGCCAAACACAGTCCTTCCAGTAACCACGGTGACGTCCTCTAACAAATAAGAAGTAATCCTTTCACAATTCACTTACCTCTGTATTACGGGACCCAATGACTCCTTGGATCTCTGACTTACCTGCAGTATTTCTTTGATCAAATATTGTTAAATAGCATCTTTTCAGTCAGATTCCACACTTTAAGGCTTCTTGGAACCTCGGACTGCCTGCCTCTCCAAGCTGACGGCGCTCTTCCATTACAGCCACCGACTCATCTCTGCGATATTTGACCAAATCTGAAGTTTAATTTTGTTTATAAGCTGGTGTGCGTCTCATAAGACTTTTTTTTCCACGTTCCAGAAAACATCCATGGCATCCAATTCGCCTGCCATAGAAAGGTCATGCTGGAGTGTATATTTATGTATTCCAAGCCACATATCTCTATATACCATTGATAGGCTGCAGATGCAGGATTCTCAGTTTGTTTGTTTTTTACTTTTAAACTCTTTCCAAGAAGGAGGCCTGCTAAAAATTGTTATTCCTTAAAGTAATTGAGCAATCTTCTGTGAATTGCATAATGGCTGAGTTACTTGGTTATCTGGATGAATTCATGTTCTAAACAGATTCATATTGACAAGATACGGTTATAAATTCTTAATTAAAGTAGCATTAAAACACAACACTGCTGAATAGCTTTCCTGGAAAATCTCTTATTTTCAACCTTGTATAATATTTACAGTAGACAACAAGGACATAACCCCTCCGTCGATACATGCATTAGCTGAATTTAATAAGAGGACGCTGGTTTAGAGGGGAGATGAGACTGGTTGCCATAGAGAGGAGAGTCCTAGCGAGCGGCGCCGATGCCCAGCCCTGTCTCAGAGGTGGAGTGGTGGAAAGGGTTATCTCTCTCCTTTTCAACTTTATCTCTTGCACCATATTGCGCCCGAATCCAATCGTCGCCTTTTCAACTTTGTGATCTCATTTTTCTTTCTTTCCTTTTTCATGACGGGAGAGGAAAAAAAAGAAAGTGCTTCAGCCTTAAGGGATTTTTGTTAAACATAAGTCATTACGTTTCTCAGACGTTCTTCTTTCTGGTTACAGGATTGTCCAGAAATGACCAAACCATGAGTAGGAAGTAAACGACATGCTAAACACTCCTCTTGCAGTATTTCTACCCATTTCCCACATGATGCATAGCTTTCTTTCTATGAAAGAAAGCTATGCATCAATACTTTTCATCAATACTTTTCATATTATTTCAAATAATATGAAAAGTGTGATATTTCTTTGGATCCAGACGTCCCAAGTTGACGCCTGTGCTGACATTTTGCTGCAGTTACACCTCAAAGTCTCTGGGAGTATTTCTCTTCCAGCTTTACACATCAAAGTCATGTTTCACTAAACCTTATTAGTAAAACAACTTCAAATCGGCCTGGTTGGATGGAGAACATCCATGAACATCAATTTACAAGTCTTTCCACAAAGTCCCATTCGGTTTCAGGCCTGCTTCGATCTAAAGCATTGTATTGTAGCTCTGGCTGTAGATTTACGATTTTTATGGGGCAAAAACTTTAGACTCAAGTCTTTTGCAATTTCTTTGTATTTAACTCCAAGCGTACTTCCCTTTCTGTCAACTAACCTGTAAAATGTTAAGTTTCAATCAGACCGTAGCACTTTTTTCCTTGGATTTGTTTCATCACCTACAGGGATTGTGGTGAACTTATGATGATCTTAGCAAAATCTGTTTTCTTGCAACACTTCCATAAAGATACAATGCACAACAAGTAGCTAACAGAGTCTCCCATATATGCGTCATGTCTTATAAGGTGTCCAGTCGTGTTGCACAGTGAACAGACCGACGGTCCATGAGTAGCCAGACCTTCTCTGTAAATGCTTTTTAAAGCTTTTTTTATTCATTCAAAAACCAAACATACCTTAATATTCTTTTCACAAGCACATTTGGAACCGTTTGAGTCCTTCTCAATAAAATGAATCCTGAACAAACTTCCAGAAAATTGAGTTCCTGTTTTGTTTAGAGTTAATTCATAACTGCAACAATGATCAATATATTTGATGTTCATTTGCCTGATGATAACATTTGACACACTGCTTGATTCACAATGTATTATAATTTGAACTGCCTTGTTGCTGAAATTTTCTGCACAAATAAGCTCGACTACATTCCTCTCTTCACTCCAGATGCAGCAGTCCAGCATGTAGCAGTAAGTTCGTTTTGAACCGGTCAATTGCATCAGAAAATCTCATTAGGCAAAAACAACTCGCACTAGCTGAATGTCCGCTGCCAACCAGAAGCAGAAGCTTGGAAACCAAGACTGCTTCCCATGGACGAGACGGAAGCGGGGAGCAAATGAAAAGTGGAAGACAGCAAGGCTGTTCATAATTAATTCGGCAGAGTTTTGGTCCTGGGAGGCCAGGGGAAAATGTATTGACGTTAGGGGAAGAAAAAAAAAAAGCTAATTAAAGAAAGCCGAACTCCTTGGTTTGGAAGACATCCGTCTGCCCAGGCAGTTTGAAATCTCACTGCAGCCCGGGCTAATGGTGCTAGTAATGCCTTGGGGGAAACACGGCATCAAACACAGAGGCGGGCGCTAATGAGTCTCGTGGACCTCTCTGGCACGCGCGATGAATGAGCGCAATGGAGAGAATGTGCTGAAAGGGAAGAAGGAGCCGCGCTCAGCGCAAGACGTTTCATGTTCTATTTTTTTAAATTGCTCGGCAAATGAGGGGGAGAGGGGATCCTTGGGCGGGTAAATCTGGACACTCACGCGTCCCGCCGACTTGCCGCTGCCGGCCTTTATTGAGTCATTGCGGAAATGAGATCAGCACGAAACGCACAATGAGCAACACGCGCGCCTGCCAGTGGTCTTTCACACAACAGAACCAACACAGAGAGGCGGTCAAATTACTGGCACACGCACTCTGATTTCCGCTGCTTCGATTTCATGTGGGCGAATAGTAAGTTGTCGTTTTATAAAAACACTTTTACAGTTAAACAAGGTGAACACAGAGGACGAAAGCAACCGCTGAGTTTCTGGCAACTCCATAAGGCTTATTTTGCGAATATAGAGGAAACATACAGTCTTTGTCAGCGTTGTTGGCATCGCTGTCTTAGTCTATTTTTCATGCACCCTTTACTTATATTTAGTAGCAGAGCCTTTGGCACCAGTGACAGTCTCCACATGTTTCCTGTGCCTGTCAAGGAGCCTCTTGTTGGGTCTTTCTGCCAATCTTCTGCCAGCACAGGTTGGATGTATTTTAAATTTGCAGGAGTCCAATTTTCAAGGGAGGATTTTCATTGCCATCTCCAGAGGTTTTTAATAGGATTTGGGTCAGGGTTCGCTGCTGGCCGGTTTAAAAACAGTACATCTGTTCAGGTTGCCTTATGTGCTGCTGGATCTGTGTGTTATGCCTTTCTCCAGTTTCAGGACACAGCAACTTTACTTCAGATAATGATCAGTGTTTCTATACATTTCTCGTAGATTTTTCCAAACTCAACTTTTCAAAATGCTGAAAGTTCACTTCAAATTTAAGGCTAGTGTTTAGACCAGTGGTGCCCAAAGTGGGTCCTGGAGGGTCGGGATCCTGCATGTTTTAGTTCTCTCCCGGGTTTAACGCACCTGGATCAAATGATGGCTCATCAGAAGACCTACAAAGAACATTGACATGCTGAAAAGGTTCTTACTACCACCAGGGAGAGAATGAAAACACGCAGGATGCTGGCCTTGAGGACCGACTGTGGGCACCCCTGGTTTAGACAGTAGACAAACTTTAGAAATATATATATGACAATAACCAACAAGGAGGCAAGGAAGGAAGTTTTATTGTATAGGAAGGATTGATGCAAGGAAAAAGGAAAAGAAAAAGCATAAGTAATAATGGAAAGAGAAAAAGGGGAGAAAGATACAAGAGCACAAAGGACAAAAGGACAGCAGTAACAGAAGGGCAATCCATGCAAAAGCGTGATCTTCTCCACTTCCATAATATCTCCATATCTCCACTTACATGTTGCATTTAAAATTGTGGCTTGTTTTTGTTTTTTAGTTCCCATAATCTCCTACAACTTTGTGCAAATTAACCTTCAAAAAATACCAAAGCAACAAAGTAAAAAAAAAATAAACATGAAGGTCAATGAGAGATGATGTTGGGTGTGTTTGCTTACTAAGGCGACCAGTTGGCTCACCTCAATCTGCTGTTAGCATAAAAAGATTACATTTTCCACCTGATTTTATGAAGTTTTTTTTTATTGAATTGTAGAAAATGTCCAAATCTCCACTCCACAGATGATGTGTGCACGGAGATGAAGCTCAAACGCCAAGTAGCAGCTAAGCTAAGCCTTAGCCTAAACGAACGGACAAAACTTTTAAAGTGCCGGGCCTAAAAGAAAGTGTTCCAAACCCCAGCTGAAAGTTTCACCTTTAGTTTGAAGGACATGTAGTGATTTCATTCAGTCACATGCATTCTTTTTTTAGCTTTTTTTAGAGACGGTTCTTTTGGGATTTTGCTTGGCATTGTGTTCCTCTCCATTACAATGAAGCTCCTGAGATGCTAATTTCTAAACAAAGTAAAGAAACAAAGGCAAATATCAAATAATTATTTCCATTCAGAAGCTGTAAAGGTTGTTTTGACTCAACACATATTTAAAAAAAAACAAAAAAGCACTCAGTTCACACACTTGTTTTCTCCCATTTATCACAAGTGTGCGTTTCAGTTTCGCACCACCAAATACCCTCCACACCTGTGTACCGTCCCATGATAACTGCAGAATAGCAAATAAATGACAGTCATTAAGTATTAATTTTCCAGGCTTGTGTGTTCTCTTGATATTTGCCCCGAGCAAATAAGGTGCAGTGAACACAAAGAAACTAATTAAGCGTCGTTGCATATGTTTCTCACGCGCCATGGGTGTGTGTGTACACACACACACTTGCACACAAGATGTAAACAACATGGCTCTTGGTTCCTTTTGAAACCTGAAAACAATCCAGTCCTCAAGGAAGTTTGCACAACACTCAAAAATTTTATTTCTGTTGAGATCGCTTTCATTTCCTTTCATCTTTTTCTAAAGGCCTTCTGTTTTCTAATATTGTGTGGAATTAATTAAAGCCGGGTAAGTTGACGGTAATTTCTCCAGCAGCGTATCGCGTGTACTGCTGTCTTCTTGTTTGTTAATAAAGGTGTTTTTAAGAGTTTTAGGCAAGGGTGATCTTGAAAGCATAATGCAACCCTCTCTCTCTGATTTTATTCTTTTTTTAAACGTGCTTTGTACCTTTTCCTGCATTATGCTTCTGTTACGTCGGAGATAGCGATCTGAGGACGGAAGGGGAGATTCTCTCTCTGTGTAAAGTCAGAGAGCCGAGATCCGACCTTTCTGCCTTTCCCTCTCAGCTGGGGAAACACACCGCAGGTTTCACACATGTGGACTCACCAAGCGCCCCCTTTTGCAAAGAAGAAGAAGAAAGAAAAAAAACATACGAGATTCACGTTCGCGATAAGGTTTCCAGCCGTGCTTATCCGGGTTATTATCTCATAACCAAGCTCACAACTTCTGGCAAAGATTAGAGTTTAAGTGGAGCCCGAGATGTTTTATTGATCTGTTCGCTCCCCTCCGTTCTGATAAGATCGTCAATTCTGCGTGGCTCATTGAACATGGTAACCTTGCTGCTTAATGTGGAAATTCTCACTCGAGCACAATGCGTTATGCTGTTGGGTGTTACTGCCACGTACATGAGGTTTTACTTATCATAAGAGTGCTGAAAATGTTTACTTTCATTCAGGAACTAAAAACAAATGGGCCGTTAGATGAGACGTATTCATATATGGAAAAATTTGCATTTCTGTTTCAAAAATGTGCAAAACTTTGACAATATTACGTGAATGTAAAAAAGAAAAAAAAAGAACACTATTTTGCAATTGCGGTGTTTCCATTAAATAAGAAATTAAATTAAAATCACACATGAATAAGTTTGTTCTTCCGATCATTAAAAACATGCTGCGCCGTCCTCCTCTTACCACTTCCAGTTGTCGTCTTCGTCTTTTCTGCCAGTAGCGACATCCGGCTGTTTGCTATCTGACTTATGTGATGCGAAAAAAGTATTTCCACTGCAGTTTTTCTAAATATATCTATTTTGATGAGACTGAAAAGCCATGTAATACTAGCACAAAAAAAACCATATTTTTCTCAAAATTGACAAATTTTCTAAACTTCAATTTGCTCAGTTTTATGTTTAATTGAAGTGGAGCTAATGCCATTCCCACTGTCAATTACTCCAACATGTTTTTGGGGGAGAGCCATATCTTTAGTGAACAATAATGCACTAGGGAAATCCAGAGGGATTTCTGTCATGAGTGACGAGTTTGAGATTGGACCAAAATGTGACCAGAACTTGGCAGGATCATATTGCGAAGATCTTTTAATGATGATAAAAATAAAAGTTACAAGCAGGCACAACGGGATCAGGTAGGAACAGAACAACTCCCCATAAAAAAACAAGCAGGAACAATAGAGCCAAGAAAAGAATCCAGCAGGGAGTGAACGAAAGAGAGGAGCTGATATACGGGGAGCCAATAGGCTGATTGGAAACAGGGTGCAGCTGTGAGGGGAGACCGGGCAGGCAGGCTGAGGAGTTTACTCCTCATGAAGCCACATGAGGAGTAAACACAAACCGTACATAAATCTAACAATAAACAGCAATAAAGATTCAACTAGATACCAAAGAATGATCAAACAGAAAATCTAAACATAAAGAAAAGACTGATCTAAAATAGGCAAAGAACAAAAAAAATCCAATAACTGTGGCAGAACACACATAAACAATGATCAGAAAGACAACCCAAAAGAAAACCAAAACGACCCGGAAACCTGACATCTTGAAGTCGGAGCCCCTCTTTATGTGGCGGACGCTAACCACCACTCCACCCTGATGCTCTTTTTCAGTCCAAAAACATCATCGCCGTTCCACCAAACATCTAAATACAACGTCTACATTCGATAAATGACATGACCAGTAGCTCTTTTCACCGTGCCGCCTTAACGCATCTCCACAGTTTTTGTCTCTTTTCTTTCGACGCTCGTTTATTAGTGGAGCCAGTCATCAGTATTCAGTCTGTGCCTCCTCTTGCCATCAGTCCCACTTCATCAGTTAAACAGGAAGCTTCTAACCGGCGCTGTGTTCTCTGGGAGCGTCCATGTCTGATAAGGGGCTCCTGTGATATGTCTGACATCATTAATCTGAGCGCGGTGGGGGGGCCCAGTTGAGAGCTGGAGGGATCACCATATTTCACCCAGGGAACCTTTTCATCTCCAGCTTTTCTCACCGCTAATAGAGCCGGACACCTCTTCGAAAGCCGGAGCGCCAAATGTACGCGGGGCTTGAAGTAAATAATGGTTTGGTAGCGCTTTAATCTTGTACAGGAAGAGGAAATCAGTATGCAGTGTGCTTTTAGATGGAGGGAAAACTAATTAAAGTATGGGGGGGGAAAGTGTAACTGCAAATGTCAGCACCACTGGTAATTCCACCATGTTGATTTGCGTCCGTTAGAGGCAGTAAACACCATGCTTGTCATATAGAACGGCATCCCTGGTGTGTATGTTTAAAAAAATAAATGCGTCTTTTTTCCAGCTAGTATGATCCCACGATGGAAGATTCAGAAAAATGCTCTCAATAAAAGGAGGAAACAATTCCACATTAGGAAATGACTGTTTTTAATTAAATCCCTGGTGGCCCGAGGATTGATAAAGAAATAAATGAAGACATTTGGAAGAAAATAATGTTGTTCTTAAAACATTTCTGAACTCGCAGTAAAAGACACTGAAGTCAAAAGAAGAGAAACTTCAAGAAAAACCCCCCCAGCAAAACTCAAAAGGATGGACAATGGAGATCAGAATGTGGTGTAACATGAGACTTTATGTTGCCACACACAAAAAACAAAACAAAAAAAACATAAGTTAAACTAGAAAAATCCATAAAATTATCTCACTTAATGACTGATTGTGTTTTTTTGTTTGGTTTTTAGTTGTTTTTCCCACTAGTTGTTTTATCTAGATGACCTGATAACCTTTTTTGAGGTTTCTTGGGGAAATCCAGATCTTTGTTTGAGGTTGTTTGCCATTAAAAGGCTCTCATGGCCTTTTGAGAGGAAAAAATGTCTGCTGCCTAAAATCTCTATCTAAAATATAAAACGGTTCTGGTTGACAGTAAGAAGCAGGTGACTGCAGCTGGCTGAGGAGCTGCAAAAGGCTCTTAAATATGCTGATCACGAGAAGACGGATGATGATCGGGAACAAAGAAGGAGTTCTCCTTACTCTGCTTTGTCTTCTGGTTGAAGACGATGCAGAGTTTAGCAGAATCCAGGTTTGCGTTTGTGAAAGTAGGACAGAGCAACCTTGCTTGCAGTTGTCTTATATTGAGCTTTGGAGGATATTGTGACCTCCCTTAACTTCCTGCTTTCTGTGTATATTGGCAAGAAAAATGTGTCTTTACTAAATACACATATTTATGCAGAAGAAAACATAATTAACTGGATTACAAATCAAATGTTCCAATAAAAAGATGCATAAATAAAAAAACAACGGAGATGAGAAGAGTTGATTCGGTTACAACAATCGTATAGAGGCACAATCTCTAATTGTGCCATTGATTATTGATTATTGATAGATTGCCATAGGTTTTCTTCTCCACTGGACTTGCCAACAGATGTCGTGTTTGAAACTTGTCTTCACATAGCAGTTTAAATAGGATGTGATAACTTAAAAATTGAGAGTTTTCTGGTAGAAACTGTACTTATTATTGTAATTTGCTGCTGGATTTTTGGATTCTGTATATTTGCATAGTGATTAAACACAGGAGAGAAGCTCTGATTGCACAGGAGTAAATGCAAATTGTTTTTGCGCAGGTGAGATATTGAGGGGGGGGAAGTCACCCTCTATGCCGCATGCAATCATTAGGCAAATAAAGAAAGCAGCCAGAAGAAAGAAATGTGTGCAAATAGGAAGAAAATGATGTTTACCTTTGTGAAAGTTAAGGCCTCATATCTCAGCACTAAACTGTAACCATAGCTGCTTGTGTCTCTTTTCATTTTGGGGGAAATTGTGAATAAGCACCACCACTAAAACAATTATGAGATGGATTTTTACAAAGTTGCATCAGCAAGAACAGGAAAAAAAAAAGAGCTCCTCATTATTTTTGACTTGGCAGTAATTTCTCCTTATAGATTTTTTTTGTTCTCTAATTTGCCGTTTTTACAAAGTGAAATGCATCACATATTTGAGCTAATTTTAATACCAGACAAAGATACATCAAGTTAATACAGAAGGATTTTTTTTAATGAGAAAGAAAAAAAAAACAGACCCTTTTTTCAAGTGTCTGACATGAAGTTGGTGAAAAGATGTGAAGAAGAAGAAGAAGAAGAAGAAGAAGCACATCACAGCACAATCTAAAGGGTTTGGGGAACAGATCTATGTTGCAGCTGATGGAAAGGTGCATTCCGCACAAAACTCTGACGGATAACGTTGAGTTCATCAATACATGACCTTAAGATCTAAAGCAATTTGATTTCTGTAGCAGGATAGTGATTTCAAGCGCACCATGACGTCCATCTCTGAGTGACTTGATAGAAAAACAAAGCTGATGGAGAGGCCTAGTCAAAGTCTGGGCTTCAGTCAAAATGAGATGCTTTTCATAGCAACATGCTAACATCAAAAAAATCACAATTTTGCGATTACGCCGTTCCGATTAAATAAGAAACTCATTTGAAATCACTCATGAATATGTTTGTTCATGTGATAAGTCATTAAAAAATCGCCGCCAACAACCACTTCCTGTCGTCATGTTCGTCGTTTTCGCCAGTAGTAACATCCAGTTGTTGATCACGTGACTTGATGTGTACAAAGTGTTTCCATTGCAGTTTTTTTGAAATACACCAACTTTGATACACCCGAAAAACACCACAAAAACTTTTTATTGAAAAATTAGTTGTTTTTTTTAAATATTGGCATGTTTCCATTAAGCAAATTTATTTTTGTAATTCCAATTTCTGCAGTTCATGGTCAATGCAAAGTCTTAAAGCTTTGAAAGAATTGAAAGCCCTTTGTCTTCACATAGAGCCAGGTTGATTTGGATAGTTTCATTCCCCTGATGAATGAACTCAACATTGGAACCCTAAGCTTAGTTTTAGGAGCTGTAACATTTGGCAAGAAACAAAACAAAATATTTCTAGGGGCACAAATACTCATTCACTGCATGTTTTCTCAGAACAAGAATGTTAGAGGAAAAACAGGTCTGCAAATGTCGTAAGATGTTCTGTATTATCATTTACAGCTTCCTTTTAGACATTTCTAAAAGCAAAGCAAAAGAAAACTGAAGGTCAATACGGAGTAAAAGTTAATCAATTTCATTCATTTTCCCTTTATGATTCTTCCAGATGTGGGGAAAACCACATCTAAAAAGTTTACACATCAGTATAACCCCAGGCACAGACTAGCAACAAATTAGTCCAAGGACTGTTTGCGGTAAATAATAATAATAATAATAATAATAATAATAATAATAATAATAATAATAATAAAACAACAACAAAGAACACCTGAAATTAAAATAGTTTCAACAACTATCTGATATGAAATGTTTCAAAAATATATATTCTTACATCTACTGCAACTTGATTTTACGTTAAGATGAGTATTTTTTATTTTTATTTTTTACTACTACTCTTCCAGGTTAATATAAAAATCTGGTTGTCATAGCAACGTGGCTTTATGACCAGGTGGTGAAAATGTTGCTACCAGCCGTAGAAGGCATCTTGTTAGTAGCAGGTCTGCAGCTGACGTTTCTTAAACCAGCAGTTTCCTTAAATTTGATCTTAAGAGAGGGGATCAACTGGATCCCACGAGCTTTTTACCCAGTGCGGGTCCAGTGGTGACACACCGACCTCCCGTTCACTTTTTGTTTGTGTGGTTTGGGGAACTGACGGTCTGACGGGACAACCGCTGTCCTACCATAACATCTGCTGCGCTCCTCCTGAGCGCTAAGATTACGGGATGGTTAAACTGCTGAGCTGTCGAATTCAGATGAAGTTGAAGATTTTAGAGGTAGTCTTCCGACTTTATTCTCCAACCCACTTCTTTCCAATGCAATGGTTCAACTGGGACAATAGGCTTTCACTATGACATGCTGCCACCATACTTAGCAATTTATACAGTGTTCATAGGTTTGAAGGCCTAACCTTGAACCTTGAAACAAAGCCCTTGTGATTTGTGACCAAGATTCATTTATCTTATGAAGTTTTCTCCGTAAGACCAGAAAATGCTAACAAACCACCAGTAGTGTGCCCAAATCTATTTGATCCAATAATGTAACCATTGCTATCTAGTCAGATTCTAGCTGTACAGCCAAAACACTGAGGAAACAACCATCATTTCCTCTGTGTAACTATCCTAATTAATTTGTGTTGAAATCTTCTCTGGCAGCCTTGAGGGTTGCAAAAGGCCTTACAAGCCAAATGATCAATTCCCGTGCATGTATGCGCGTAAGATTAAAGGAGACAGTGATGAAACGAATCCCATCTACCAGTTAGCACGGCGAGAGAAAACAGACAGCAGAACGTTTGACATCTGAAACCTCCGTGCTGGGATCTCACCATGGGAGGGCACTTCGTCAAGAGTGAGTAATTGCATGTGCAAGTGCTTTGCCGGCCTGTAACTTGTGCGAATTGCTGCCATAATTATCCTACACGCACGCATCCGGGCACCAAAACCTCATATTCATATTGTTTCAATCTGTCTTTCATGCGTCCTAATTACTGGAATCTTGAACTGATTTGCATGTGCTGTAACATCTCTGAGGGCTGGTCTCGGGTTTCGATAAACAGGATGACTTCCTCTGGGTTTATAGGGTGACAGTTTCAGTATACACGCTTACGCAAGGCATTGGTCCATTAATCTTTTTAACTCTTCAACAAACGGCCTCTTATCCACCGCCATTTATGGTTGTAATATAAGTGAGAGCAGGGTGTGGTTTGAACAAATTCTCAAATTGCCTTGTAAGATTAACTGAAGCAGTTAACACAATCAAACCCACAGCAGCAGTCTCTGCTTTTAAACCCTCAGCATCCAACAAGGACATTCTGTCCTGTTTTAACTGTCATGCAAAACAATCAAATTCAATTAGCGGCGCTTGAACAGACGAGCTAAATCCGGCTGTTCTTGCATTAGGGATGGCGGCACTTCCAGTGAACAGAGAGGAAACTCTGGAGGATGGGGGCTAAGCCGGGGGGAAAGCGGTATCGATCCATATGCATTGTCTCATTAATTTTGCCAGAGGTGTGGATTGCCGGTGATCAATATCCGGCGAATGCATCTTTATTCTTCTGTGTAACCTATTACTGTCTGTGAAATGTGAGGACCGCACCACAATTAGACATGTGGAGCAGGCAAGGCCAATCAATAGCAGAGATGTATGATCCGTTCAGCAGGAAGCAATAACTAGTCAAAGGTACAGCGAGTGTTCTTCCAAGGCTAAAGGCTAGATTGGTTTAGTGACTCTGTCTTTGTGAGAGGCTTCCATGGTTTCTAAAAAGTCCGGCCATTATAAAGACACAGGACATCGAGGACCTCAGACTCCATGGCCGTTTCCATCCATCTACTCCTATTATGAAAGCTGACCTTGTTTTCTCTAGCCAGATTCAGCAAACAACACAAGAAAAATGTCTTCTTATGAGCAAACTTATAGTCCTGATGTCTAAAATGTATATTTTTGTATTCATGTATGAGGGGAAAAAGACATCGATTTGAAAAGAAACTCCAGTTTTTTGAAGCATAGTCTGAGTTTACTTTGCCTTTACAATTGCAAATATTCTGTAAGACCTTTGATGAAGTGAACATGAACTGCATCACATCCTCTGACCGTAGCTAAAGTAGCGTAAGGCCATCCAGTTACAATATAATTGGAGTTGAAATGTCAATTAGTAGATTGCATTTTTGTGGCCGACTATCGATCTTTAAACAACCTGACCTGCTAATTCCAATTTTGGCTGCATTTCAGACATATTTTTTGTCTGAAGTGACACTAAATATAGCAAGAAAGTAAATTTTAGAACTTTGCAGAGGTAGATAAGACAAGGGGATCACATTGGCTTCAAATGTAAGGATAAGCTGATCACCAAGCTCCTAAAATGAAGGAAGTTGTTGCTGATCAATCGGTGCACCCCTATTGATTAGGATTAATCCACAATTTTCCCACTGAAAAATGAGGTTAATTCTAAAAACCACCTCATCCTAGCGCAGAATTATTAAGAAAAAGTTTGTTTTTTCTAAATGGCCGTGTTTCCGTGAAGTGAAATTATTTTTGTTATTCCAGTTTGTGCATACGGTCAATGGAAATTCAGCTAGTGTGTTTTACTCCTTGAACGTTCCCCACTGTCTGTGTCACTTTCAGTCTGCTTTTTAAGTTTAAATATCTACTCCTTCCTGATCACGCCTGCCTGCCTTCTGCCTTCATTTCCGTCCAATTCGAGGCTAAAACCAGTTTTGGATGAGAAAAACAAATACATCAATGTCATCGCGAAACCTATGAGCCATTAAAATGTGATTCTTGCTTTTCCGACCGGCAATCCCTTTTTGTTTTCATTAAATTTGACTTTTTTTCCCCCCAAATGGAGTCCCAACCGCCACCCCATCCAGGGGCCAAAGTGCGGAAAGTATTTGATTCATTTTATTTAGCTGAAAAGGTGAAAGCTCCTAACTAATGATGACGGATATAATGATAATATTGGCAGTGAAGGAGATTATTAGAGCAGAAGCACCATCTTTCTTTCCACCCTTCAGTGATGTAAATGTGTTCATGTCATTTGTCGCCGATGACAGGGTGGCGCCGCAACTCGGGGGCCTCGTCGGGGGCCAGCTGGACTCCATCGGCGCTACGGCGACTGTTAGCGTATCAGCTTGTCCTTTTCTGCCAGTTCTCTTCCGTGGTTTACAAGTAAACTGAATGACTATAAATCACTGCTAAACTCAAGCGTAAGATTATGTTTAGAATAATGACATAGCTATAAATCTTCCGTGCTGCCGACTGCAACGAGACAAAAAGCGGAGTTTATTCTGGGCCTGGTAATAAAATTTCCAATTCAGATTTCCCTGACGTTGATGGATGGTATCGTCATCCTCTTAAAAAATGCAAACTGACTTCTTTTGTTGACAGGCTGACAATTTGACATCAGTTTATTGTGCGGGCGGGAGGCTCTGTCAATAGCCTGTGGAGGGGGGTGGAGGGGTATATAAATAAATAAAATCAATTAGCGTGTCATGCTAAGAAGTTTTGTATGAAATCCAAAAGTTTGGCTGCGAAACTTTTGGTCGCCTGGCGTTCTCGGCGTCCCGTCGCCGGGGTAACAACACAAAGCAGCTTATGGGTAAACTGTATGTCTAACAGCATCTTCTCTGTCTCCTTCAGAGTGCAGAGGGAGGCGCTTAATGGAGAACGGCGATGGCTGCTGGTCATTTGTGTATGGATTTCACTGACACATTTGAGAAGCTGCGGCTCTCAGGTAGTCACTGCAGCATGAAAAGCAATAAATAGCAGAGCTGTCTCACTGTTAAAGTCTACTTACCTTCTGAGGGCCCAGTGCTTTATATGTAAATGAGACCACACACACACACACACACACATCTTAACTCCCTCATTTTGACTGAGGTGCACACACTGATTAGTAAAGCGATTCCGACGGTGTTTGGCCTCAAAATCCTCAATGAAGTCCTTTCCCCCAGCGAGTTGGACACGAGGTGACTGCGTCCGCCAATGTTTTAGACGTTTTGTTCCCCCAACCCCCGTCCTCCCGCTCAGACTCAGAAACAAACATCGAATTAGTCAGCCAAGTTCACAATCACTCGACGCCGCGGCAGTCTTCGTTTGTTTGGAGTCCATGTTTGCTCGTTCAAAGCGTTTTCTTTCTTTGAGCTTTCGGCTCCAATATTCGGCGGGGGGAGATGAAAGCCCCGGCGGTTCCACCCGTCTGAGGTTTGGGACGGACCTGAGAAAGTCGGGGCGTACCACCAGCTAATCGCGCACATCAGTCAAACTATAGAGAAAGGCGGCGCTGACCCGGCGTGACCGCAGCGCGTTCCCGTGGCGTCGTTATGACACGGAGGGTCGGGGCGAGGAAAAACAAACTTCAGAAATGACTGGCTATTTAATTAACCATGACAACTTAGTTGGCTTAACGAGCATTTCTTCCCCGACGCGAGTCTGCCAACAATCCTCTACAGCTTCCCTCAGTTGCTCGGGGCAACTTGACATCTTTGCCAGTTAGCCACAAAAAAAAGAGTGGGAAGCTTGCCAACACTCTGTAAATATACACAGGGATTGAGCAGCACTTCCAACAACCCTCTGGTACAACACGGATAAAGGTTTATTGTAGACTTTTTCACGCCAGCCGTTTTTAATGGAATCATTTGGTTTTTCTGAATGATGAGGCACAGCTGCACAACATGTGTCCTGCTTATCTTGCTTCCATTTAGTATTGACTGATTTTAGCCTAGCGTAATTTGTGAAAAAGGGGGAAGCAAAGAAGTAATAATAATTAGAGTTGTTTTTGTTTTTTTTACCAGTTCTTTTCGAAAGTATGGAAGCATTTAACTGCCAGAACTTGGAAATAAATTCATGATTCGTGTCTTGATAAAATGAGGGAGTTTTCTCATTTTAACAATGTTAAAAAAAAAAAGAGATTTATATCTCCAAGCCTCTTGGAGAAAATCCCTATGAAATTCTGAGTTGGTCTTCTATTCTACGGTTGAAAAAATATAAAAGATAAAAAGAAAGAGCGCTTCAAATGACTAACCCAGATCCAAAAATAATTAAGTTGAGTAAGTGGATGTAAACATCTGGCTAAAAATGTGAAATGTGCTTGAGCAGCAACAAACGTCATATGATGCAACTAATTCTGAACACTTTTATAATGTCAATGCTTCAAGTATCTCAGGGTTTATAATGTTGTAGATCAAAGGTTATTTGCTTTTGTCTGTGAGTTATTATTCATAAAAGTTAGTTTTTCCCCCTTAGGCAGATCATATTCCAGAAATAATGGGCTATATTTTCAGTAGCTAGCTGTACAATAATAATAACAACAACAAAAAGAAACAACCCTCATTGGTTTTAGTAGTTACTGTTGTGCTATTGTAGAAGAAGTAATCCCCTCGAAGGTTAAATTATTAATCCTTTTTTTTTTCTTTTCAACCTTCTGGCAATTCCACTTGATAGTATTCTCAAGTGGACCGTTTTATCTCCGTGCAGCACACTTAAGATACAACAATGTCAATGAAAAAGACAGAAGGATATAAAAAAAAACCTTCGCTCTAAGTGTTGCTTGAGGAGGTCATTTGAGCGAGATCAGATATTGTCTTGAGACGCTTCCTGGTTTCAAAACGTGGCTGTTCATCTTCCACAGATCAAAATGTTGCAAGGCATTGTTCAGCAGCAGTGCGAAGCGTTGCAGTTCGAGGCTTTCTGTCATGTCAGTTAATGGTAGGCCTCAAACTCATGCTAGGTGCCGATGCTAACAGCATAGCTTCAAAATGACGCTGATTCTCGTCTGACTTGTTCCATCAACATCTTTTACTGAAACACAAAAAAGTTGAACAGATTTTCTGCAACTGCTTTTTTCCCCCCAGAGTGAAAATCTTGCCTGTGGATATTCACATGGACAACGAAAACGCCTCTTTCCTGAAAACACAGACGTAGTAGCCCAACCTTTAACCTGACCTATAACCCCGAACTTGGCATACATAAAAATGATGGTAGCTCACATGTTCATCTTGTAGCTTTATAAAACAATGTGATGCATGTTTTTGTCATTCCACGTTAAAGAGGACGTGCGTTCGTTTGTCATTCTTGTTGTGCTAACTTTTAACTAGCTTTATGGGCATGTCCCAAACTTTAGTTATGATTACTAGCTGAAAGTAGAGTCAATCTTTTCTAAATAATAACATTTTGGAAACATTTGGTTTTGTATCATTTAAAAACAAATGATAGTTTGACTTGCAGTTGAACAGGAAGTGGAAAACTGCTCACCGTAGATAAGAAGGTGGATGTAGGCGATGCACTGAAATCCTGGAAGAAAACCTGCAAAAGACGGGAAACAATTGCGGAGAATGCAGTCCCATCCATTTGGGAACATCTTTTTTTTCTAAAACGGCTTGTCTGTTTGAGAAACTACCATTTCTAGAAATATTTTTCATCCAAACGGTAAAACAGAGAAAACACCAAAGCACTGCTTTTACTCCTGCAGACCTGTAAGTGGCGCTAAACAGAGTTAGGATTAAAAAAGTTAAAAACAATAACACTTTTCCCCTTTATAGTTATGCACTACTACATATACATACATAGACATACTTACTGTTAAATCAATTGAAGATATAAAATGTTTTTTTTTCTTTCAATTTTTGATTTGAAGAAAAAAACCAACACAAATTTCCTTTTGTGGTTCTAATTTCCCTATTGTAGATTACGAGTAAATTATAGTATATTTCCACTAGAACTAGTCTTAATGTCAGTAAGACGTTGCTTACATGAAACTTTAAAAACCACAGAAGGTGGAAAAAAAAAAAGGCTTAAAATTCCCTCAAACGAAACAGTTAAACAGAAAGTAGTAGATAAAATACCAAATTCCACCTTGAGCCATTCGACGTATTTGGGCCTCATATTTTTCTTCCGTCGCATGCCGAGTTGAAAAATGGATTTTCAGCATAGATTTAAGTCTCCAGCCCTCTTCATGGTCCATTTGAGAGGATAAACTATTCCAACGGTTTGGAGCAGCCATGGTCAAGGTCAGATCACCTTTAGAGTTACGTTTCAATCTCTGCAACTTTCACCAGTCGAGAAGGAGCCCATACTAGTTTATCATTAAATTCTACATTAATCTAATGCGTCTGAAGCTCACATATAAGAAAAATTAGCACCAAAAGTCATTAAAAAAACTATTTGCCATACACATTTCCAAATATTTTGTAGTTGATGTGTTTAAAAAAAAAACTGACTGAAGTTGCTGAAAAGGTGAGGCTCCCTCTGCTGTTTTTCAAGGACATCAGTTTGGCATTGATGTCGCACGCTGAGCCTCACTTGTGTCTCCAATCAGTAACTTTCTTTTTTTAATCAAGGACCAACAGCAGGAGCTCATTACAAAGACCAAATCTTACTGTTTTCCAAAGCAGAGATCATTAAAATATCCTGAAATGCTTGTTGTTGTTTTTTTGAAAAAGAAAAAAAAAATGCTCTGATGAATAAAGTGAGTTTGTCATCTTAGAAATGCTGATGAAATTGCTAGTCGTGACAAACTTGGTTTAATTTTCAGCCGTTTTCATACTAAACTTCAAGCAGATGCAGCCTATTTTTTTTTGGTTGAATAAAATTCTGTTTCCATCCAATTGTGGATCCAAATTTTTAAATCTTGCAAAAAAAGAAATGCAAATGATTCCCATCTAGAAGTTTGAAGCGACCGGCTTCACCACTCTCATTCTAGAGTATAACAGTGTAGTGGTAAAAACAGTTCTTAACTAAAGCAGTGCTGGGCTAAAACATTGAAGAAAACACAATTTATGAAAAACAGAAGCCGTTTCATTTATCTGTGCTGTACTTTGTGGACGATGCTGCAGTCCGCTCTGGAGCCAGTGGGTTGCCAGTTCTATTCCCACTCCGTCAGATACTTCACCCGCCTTTCCTGCTGGTGTTGGTGAGAAGGGCTGATGGCGCGATTTGGCGCCGTCAGCAGCATACGAATGTGTGTGTGAATCGAAATGTCGGATTTCGCTGTACAGCGTCTTTGAGGGTCGGATGTCGCATCATGTCATATCTTACTGACCGGTAGAGTTGTAGAGCAGCCTACCAGCCCCTCCTGAGCCTGTCCCGTTGCCGTAAAGGAGTGCATTAGAATCGCAGCTCATGGCCAGCTCCATCATAAATGAAAGTGACTTTGAGAGCAAGCAAACAAACGGAGCTTAAGCGAATCAGTTAGGCAGAAAGAGGCATGTGGCAGGCAGGCAGGTGATGGATGGCGGCGCTTAGGAGCCATGACTTTTGGGTAAGTGACAATGACACACATAAAGGCCACCATTACCCATTTTAAGACGCGGTTAAAATCCTTATCGACCCGACCGCCTCACTTGCCAATATGCCAGAGCATCACGCCAGCTGGAGCTCGGCGGCAGGCGGGGAGTGATTTGCATTGACGAGAGCCAACCCGTCCCCCATCCCCCCCACTGCCTATAACACTCAAGCGCACGCTTAATAGACAGCCGAGGCCTCCCTTCGAGCGGGTGGGGGACCCAGAAATGGAAGACGACCAGCGGCGTCGAGTCATTGATGGATTCCAAAACGCCGCACTTTGCAAATTCGTCACAAGCGCTCTTCAGAGCGAACGGTGCGCCGGCGGAGTCAAATGAATACCTGACACCAATTCAGTCGAGGGCGGCTTTCTTCCACGTCCCTCAACTCTGCCAGAGACACTCACATGTGGCGAATAATTGCGTGAAATTGCAGCCTCTTTTCACACTTTACAATCTGCGCTCACGCCAGGTTTAATCATCACATAACACATCAACACATCCAGCAAAAAGATGTCTGTTTTTTTCTTTTTTTTCCTATTTCCAAGTGAAAAAGCACATCTGTTCACCTGCTGCAGCTTGCGACCATCAAACACTCTGGATTCGCTCACAGGTTGACAGACACACCTGTCCCACATATTTGCATGGGATGTCTTGCTTATTTACTGAAAATTACAGCTGTACGTTTCTCTCTATATTTCTGTCAAACAAGATCCAAATCAGAAAACTAGAAAGTCAGTCTAATCCCCCCCAGCCGTTGTATTTTATTCTGTTTTGTTACCTCTGCGGGGGGTTCTAAACACTCTCTCTCTGGCCTAAAAACTGTTTCTGTCAACAAGCCGCCTGCTTACTTGATGATCATGCAAATTCTGTTTTCCGCTCTGACAGCTGGCGGAACATTTGGGGCAGCTAAGTACTCAAAATGCATCACAAAGTCAGGGAGTTTGAAAATTACAGAAGTACGTGTCGAGGAACACGTGCGCTTCTCGTTTTAATTGTAGCACTTTGAATGAACGTGTTTTTATTCCCGATGAATAAACTTCAAATATGAAAGCGTTCTCTTTTTTTTTTTTTTAACGCTAATGGTGACAATAGATGAAGCAGAAGCTGCAACTGCTGCTTAGTGAAGTATTTCAAGAATAACTCAGCGATGGCTCTCATGGGATCGGTGGAAAGTGGCTGAGCCACTCGGAGTGTGTTGCTGTCGATTTACATTTCCTGCTTGTCGTCTTATGAGGTTTCCTGAAGCAAACCAAAACTAAAACAATGATTGTTGTGTGTGTTTGGACAAATAAAAGCGTTTATACATCTCAAACTGAAAGAACTGTGAAATTTTTTTAGCTCCTCCTGTGATCTTATTGAAATCTGCAGAAATACACCGCTCAACCAGAAACAACCAATCACGTCGAGGAGGAGGGACTTGGCGCTGTCTATCAAGCTTGCGTATTCTTGCTTCTGCTAGCTGCAGCTAGTTCCCCACAACAGAGCCTGTTATGTATGCTCCGGCCAGTTAGCAGGCTACCGACGACGGCGGATAAACAACTTTGTTGGAACAATGTGTTTCTCTGCCAATAACATACATGAGACTCATTGACAGCATTAATACCATTTGATTTGGTATTAATCAGATGGT
Source organism: Alfaro cultratus (assembly GCA_903066825.1). Lineage (NCBI taxonomy): Eukaryota > Metazoa > Chordata > Actinopteri > Cyprinodontiformes > Poeciliidae > Alfaro > Alfaro cultratus. The sequence continues at coordinate 561 of CAEFZX010000253.1, read as the reverse complement.
ATTAATACCATCTGACAAGGACCTTCAAAAACCACAGAAGGTGAGAAAAAAATGCTTAAAATTCCCTCAACCAAAACAGTTAAACAGAAAGTAACGCATAAAGTACATAAAATACCAAATTCCACCTTGAACTTTACCTCTGTTGATGTCATGATTTTTAAGGACTTTTTAATGAACAGGCTTATTCACATGTGATTTTTAATCTCATTTCTTATTCGGTGGAAACGCCGCGATTGAAATGGTATGTTTTCAGCGTTCGCAGAACATTGACAAGGATTTGCGCACGTTTGTAACGAAAACGCAACTTGTGACAAATTTTGTCTATTAATTAATTGTATTAATTCTTTATTACTAAGTCATCTGATCTGCCCATATATCTATACTTGTATTGTTATATTACTATGCCGACATTTTAATGTCCATACTACACATGCACAGATTTATTGCTGTTAACATGCACATATTTATCTGTTTTTTAGTACTTTTATCTCTTAGTAATGTTGATCTGGTAATTGTGTTAATTTAGTATTCTAGTGATTTTGTAATATACTGTGTGAACTG
>CAEFZX010000252.1:0-55180 GCA_903066825.1 Alfaro cultratus | reverse complement strand
CCTCTTGTCCTCCTCATATCCTCCTCCTGTCCTCTTATCCTCCTCCTGTCCTCCTCTTGTCCTCTTATCCTCCTCCTTCTACTTCCCTCCTTCTCCTCTTCCTCCTCCTCCTCCTTCTACTTCCCTCCTCCTCCTCCTCCTTTGGTTGAGCCCGCAACATCCTGACCGGCCTTGGCTGGTGTCAGGGAGCGCCAAGCCCGCACAGGGACGGATGAATTAGTGAACCTGCAGTGACCGCCGTTCGCTTCATTTCTCATTTCTTCTCTTTATCGAAGAGTCGTGATTGTGCGAAGCGGACACAAGGTTGGTAAGAGTCTTTTATTTAAATGTGTTTATTGTTATCTGATTTGTTACAAGGAATTGAATTGAGATCCCAAATAATCCCAGTCTGGTGGCGCATGCGTCTTTATTTTGTCGTGCAGTGAAAGAAAAAGAAAAACAAACAAAAAGAAAGAAAGAAAAACCTTCATTTGTATGCAGAGCACTTTGTTGGGGTCCTGCACAGCCATGGTTACATGTTGGCACGGGCGCGTCGGAGTTTTTAGCCCAACTCCTTTTAGAGTAGAGTGCGCTTAATGAACTTGATGAACGCGCAGGCAGGACGCAAGTGGCGCTATCCTCCTCTGGAGGAGAGAAAAAAAAAAAAACAGTAGCCGTCCTCAGTTTTCCAACTCCCGATGCACCATTCTTGGTTATTCCAGTCAGTGCTAATTATTCTGCGAAGTGAGTCCCCATGCAGCGGGGCTCAGATCACATAGCACTGCAGCTGCCCTGCTGCACGGCAGAGCGACTGAGAGCTAAAATAGGAAGGAGAGGTTGGGTTGCGCAGCTGACGGTGCTGATTCCAAGGAGTTAGACCTCTTTCAGTCCCATTTAAGTCTACAGTCTCTCGATCGTAAAGAGTTATTAATGTTTAAAAAAAAAGGTATATTTTTTATGAGGTATTTTTTGTATTTCTATTCTGCTTGCGTGGGTTGAAAAATAAATGAACAGCTCTATCATTGGTTGTCAATAGAGTCAGTTCCTCTCCCAAATCCTTTGAGAACATTCTCTCTTCAGAAATGACATGTGTTGGTTCATTCCAGTTGCCATGGTGAGTTATTGTAACTGCTTCTCAACACTTTTAGGCCTCCAGCGCCCAGATTCGCCATGGGGATCAAGGCTGCTCTCCCCAGATATGAGCTGTATCTCTACTCTGCTGTGCTCGCAGGCGCTCTGATATGGGCTGGCAGTTGGATATTTGAGGCCTCCAGTGGTGAGTGTGTAACCCCTCCAGGGAGAATCGAAAAACACTCAAACACACACACGCACGCACGCACGCACACACACACACACACACACGCACACACACACACACACACACACACACACACACACACACACACACACAAACACGAATCTTAGAGGGCTGCTGTACACCCATAAAGGTATCTCCCTAATTAGACTGTTCAATGTTTTGTCAAGTTACAACAAACTTCAAGGGATTATACTGGGATTTATTTTGTGTGTGTGATAAATTGACACGAGATTCTGAGCTTGATTTAAGTCTGGACTTTGACTTGGCCATTAAATCACTTGCTTTGATCTAAGCTATTCTATTATAGCCATTCATGTATAAAGGAGTGATATTATATATTTTCTGTGCACATAATACCATTTTGTACCACAATCAAGTAACTATGTTACATTCCGTTGTTATATTAATGCTGCATTTATCAAACATGACTGAAAATAAATTTTCCTTTAGCAATTTAACACCTTGAAATTGGGTCTCTGTCTCTTTAAGAAACTCCTTCTCTTTCTGACAAGCCACGTTCAGGAAGCCATCACAATTACATTCCTCTGTTAACCCAATAACAATATTTTTACCAGTGTTGCACCAGTGGGTTTGTTTCAGCAGTCGTTTTTTTCTTGCTACTCTTCCACAAAGGCCAGATTTTTGGAGTTTTTTTTTTTTTCTTTTTTTGATTGGTAGTTGTCCTATTAACAAATGGATCTCTGCAGCTCCTCCAGAGTTACCATGGTTTTCTGGGCTGCCACTCTGGTTATTTCTCTCCTTGTCCTGCTATGTTTCTCTGCCGTTTTGCCAAATTGTAACAGTGATTCAAGAGATCTCCAAAGCTCCATATTACATCCTAACGCCAGATCGTTTAATAACCAAGGCAATATCTTAAGATAATTTATTTGCAATAGATTTTTTTAAAAGGGTTATCAGCAAAAGACGGCTGAATGCATTTTATTTTTTAGATTACTTGTAAAAAATATCACTTCCAACACTAGCTTGTGTTCTTCTTTCTCAAAATATTTCCAGTAAATTTAAAGTTTCTTGTTGCAAGGTGACAAAATGTGGAACAGCTTAATGGATGTGAATACCTTTTTTTTTAAGGCTCTGTACAGGCGTACGGGTAATTTTCTAGAAAGTGGCCCAGCAAGTTGCTCTCTGGTGTAAAACAACGTCTAAATAAATTCAACTGAAAAATCTACAAAAGTGGGGTTTCTTTAAAAATTAAATTGTTTTCAAAAACTTGGTCTTCATCCATTACCTTTCCCAACTTAATCCAAAAGTAGACCAAAGTTCACACAATAGATTGAAATGAGGCCATTTTTCTCAAAGGAACCGCTGCTGCTTGCTCTTATTAATGTGATGACAATTTAAAGACGGTCATCCCTTTTTTTTAAAAAACAGGCATAACTGAGGATTTTTCAATGTTTAATGTGCAAATAATCCGGCTCTTACATGCTAGAAGTCCTCTTACGCCCCTCCTGAACACATGGATCTGAATGGACCGAGTGTAATCTGGTGGCTGGTACTGTTTGTCACCGTCTGTTCTGTCAGATGATGAGTCCAGTCATCTTCTCCTGCTTTTTTTCTTCACGATTTACCGCCTGCCTCGTCTCTCCAGCCCGTGTCTGCATGCTGCAGCAGCTCTGTATACTGGCAATAAAAGTCTGGCTCTGCTCCCAGAAGTAAGAGGCTTTCCCCCCCCTACCTGCCCTCACATCATTATGTCTTTTTTTTTTTTTTTTCACAGCCATTAGGGTAATCGGGCAAAAGCTACACCAGCCTCAGCCAGTCAGAAACTAAATGTTACAAGTGCTGTTTCTTTTTTTAATTTTACTTTATTTCTGTACATGTTGCAAGTTTTTTTTTTCAGGCTTCATAGGAGACTAATCTCCTCCAACAAGATTATTGCACGATTACAGATTCCCGCCTCAAAAATAGAAAACACAGCACCGAGTGGGTTATGTAACATTCGATATCATCTAATGGACCGAATTGGTTCTCACATTACTGAATTCACACTGCAGATAATCCAATAATCAGACCAACGCTTGTAGGACGTCTGAGTACAGGCAGGATAATTTTTAGCAAAATTACTCAACTCATGTTTGTGCTTGTCTGCCCCTTCATTCAGACAATGTAAACAGAAAGGCCTTCAAGGAAAGTGTGAAGCCAGGATGGCATTATTTTGGCAGGAAAATGGTGAGTTCTCCTTTCACAGATGAGTGGGTGTTGCAGCAGCTACCGACGCACCTTTCTTCTTCTTCGCCTCACAGGATGTTGCGGACTTCGAGTGGATGATGTGGTTCTCTACATTCCGCAATCATATCCTTTTTGCTCTCACTGGTCACGTGATCTTTGCCAAGATATTTACCCTGCTTGCTTCAAAGGTGTGTGGGAGTGTGTTGCAGAGCAGAGGCAGTGCCTTTGAGACGGCACTTTGGTTTGTCTGCACGTCTTTTGTTGTTTGTATGTGGACTGTATATAATGTATGTGTTGCATATGATCTGTCTTGCGAATGAATGCAGTCAGATTTGATTGGGTTTGTGTTGATGTGCATAGCAGGTATTAGATCAGATGCTTCGAGGGGGTGAATATTTATACAATCACTTATTTTTTGTTATTGAACAGTCATTGTTGTTAGGAGTCAATTTTCACTTTGACAAAGTAATATTTTTTGTACATTTCCTCTCTCAAAAGAGCCAAATATTGTTGAGCGTGATTGATCTGCAAAAGCAATAAACGAGTGTGAGACATTCAAAGGGTTGCATACTTATGAACGTTGTTGAAAGGTGCTGCAGATGTAACCTAAGATTTGATATATTATTGTGGTGATGCAGGAGCGTGAACTGGACCTCGCACTCCTGAGATGCTTGCTTGCCTGGTTTTGCTTGCTACTGTTATTTTTGAGATATTTAAAACAAATGACCATGTTTTAAAGATGTCTCCTGTCTTGTTACATGCTTACTATGAAGATTGGTATTGATGGATGTAAGGTAACTTTAATAAACCCGTGAATGTTATAACCCTTGTCATGTCTTTTTTAAATTGCTTGTGGGACAGTAAGTTCCTTTTCCTCGCCTCTATCATAATCCCCTTGAAACTGTCTTTTTTTTTTTTTTAACATCGCTACGTGTGGTGTGGCATTTAATTAGGAGTGATGATAAATGTATTTGAGGTCAAACTTCCCTTTAATGCTGGCCTGTATTTTTTTCCCACCCCGCAGCACAGACCCTTGATCTTTGCCGCGTACGGAGGGCTAGCTGTCCTGGTCACCATGGGCTGGACCTTCATGGCTCTGGTTGTGTCCCACTGCATCATACTGTACAGCGTTGCCCTGGTCAAGAAGAAGTGGATGTGCTTTGCTGCAGGTCTGAGCACGCTGGCCTCCATCAAGCTGGAGCCGTACAACTCCTGGCAGGTTAGTGGGTGGTTTCCTCTTTGGCTTCCCAAACACAGATCACTGACCAGGCCAGTTTTACAGAAGAAGGCTCAACATACCATTTGTTTATGCAAAGCACAACATTTACTTTGCAGACAGCACTGAGGAAGATTTCAACCTCTTCTTTTCTACATACTTTGCTTCCAAGAAGCTGGATTTTCTTGTAAAACTTTTAATGGTCTTCAAACGGTAAATGGCCTGTACTTGTATAGCGCTTTATTAAGTCCACAGGGCCACAGTGAGCTTCACTCTACTGTCAGTGATTCACACACACATTCACACACTGATGGTAGTGTAGCAAGCAACAACAGCTGCCCTTTAAGAACAGTGATTTAGGTTCTTCTGAGGTGATTTTACTCAAGCTCATTTAAGAAAAATACAGGAAAATCTGGCACCTTGTTTGCAACATGTGAGGAAATAAGTGGTGGTTTCCAGTTTTTGTACAGAACTTCAATTGGATTCTGTCAACATGTTCATCAAATACCAATAAAACAAGACAATACACTAACATCTCTGCATCCAATGTAAAGTTTCTGTGCCTGAAGCTCAGGAATGGCTGACTCCCCCTGTAGGAGGCCTTGGTGACCGGATCGTTTGACCTGCAAGACATCCTGTTCTATGGAGGTTGTGGCTTCAGCATCATGCGCTGCATGAGCTTTGCCTTGGAGAACTGTGACAGGAAAGAGGGCAACTACACCTTCTCCGACCTCCTGAAATACAACTTCTACCTCCCGTTCTTTTTCTTTGGCCCTATTATGACTTTTGACCGTTTTCATGCCCAGGTAAGGTTGCACATACACCATGTGTGGATCCATTGTCCCGAGGTATTTAGCTACTGCAACTTATCAAGTCCAGAGGACTCCAAAGTGCCTCACACTACATTCAGTCGTTGACACAATCACACGCTGGTAATATTAGAGCAAAAACCATTTCTTGACTTTAAGCACTTGTCCAAATGGTTAGATATTGGTTTCAGTTTCTAGCATCATACACTGTAAAACAAAATGTGTGCACTTCATGGTAAATTACCGGCAGCTGTGGTTGCCAGAATTATATCGTAGCAAATATGGCCATGGAGGATATTACGGTATAATATTAGGACAACCGTCACTTTGAGCAGTTCAGAACTGTGTTTTCTACAAATCCTAACTAAAAATGACTTGAAATTTATGTGTCTTGAGTTACAGTAATTCAATGTATTTTCTATGGCAATACAATGTTTTGGGTTTTATGATCTGTAACTGCTTATATTTATAATTTCTATCATCTAATTTATGGATTGTTTTTCTTACAGTGTAGTCTAGTATGTTCTATATGTTTACATTGTTACTCCACAGGCTAACAACATTCAGCTAACTCGCAAGGAGAGGGAGATGTGGAACATCACCACCAAGGCCTTGTTACATCTGGGAGTTATTCTGGTGGTGGACGTCTTCTTCCACTACTTGTACATCTTGACTATACCCAGCGACATGAAGTTGGTCAACAAGCTGTCTGACTGGTGTCTGGGTGAGCAACTGAAAGATTACTACCACGCAAACCTTTTGCACAAATCCTTGCTTGATCTAGTTCTCAGAATGTCATTTCAAGAGCAGTAATAGCATCACAGCTTGGCTGCGCTCTGCAGAGCCACTTACATTTCATCCTGTCACAACCATAACCTGCAGGGTATTTATCTACGTATGCTATCTATCCAATGCGTGCGCCAAGTAAACTTCAGGCTACTTCTGGATCAGCAGTGACACACTGGAAAGATCCTAAGTCACCAATTGAGACACAGACCGATCAGATTTCCTCCTCCATTGAAAGCGATTGCACCAGGAAGTCCAGCATTCATACCTTGTGTCAAACACAAACATATATCAACTTATCCATTAGCCAAATGCCATTGGTGAATATTCACCACACAGGCCCATTCAGATGTGCTTTACTCTTCCCCTTTTCAGATGATGGATTGCTTTCCGGGATGTCCAAAGATTGGGAAATTGTTTTTATATCCCAATCCTGCTTTAAGCGTCTCCCTAACTTTCTTCCTGAACTGTTTGCTGGTGCTTTGGTCTTCATGAAGCTGTTTGTTAGTGAAGTGAGATTAGAGTTACGTATAACTGGATTCTGTTTTAGATGACTTCTGAATCCAATTGGTTCTACTGGGTTTTATTTAGAGGTATCAGAGTAAATACAGATAGATACAAACATGCCATTTTTAAAACTTGCTTGTTAAAACCACATATCAAAGTTTGTGGTTGTAATGTGTAAAACAATTCAAGGCACACAAAAATGCAATATTTTGACAGATTGTCTAATCTGCTATATTTGTAGCGGGACTGGCTTATTCCAACCTGGTGTATGACTGGATAAAAGCAGCTGTAATGTTTGGTGTTATCAACACTGTGGCCACACTGGACCACCTTGACCCGCCTCAGCCTCCCAAGTGTATCACCATGCTCTACGTCTTTGCTGAGACGTACGTGTCACTTCCTCCTTAGTTACTTATTGAGAAATCAGGTGTCTGCTCAGCTGTTGCACAAAAATGTCTTTCTTTTTGTTTTGTTTTTAAGGCACTTTGACAGAGGCATCAACGACTGGTTGTGCAAGTGAGTTTTTGGATTTAACTTCCAGAGACCTGACTGTGGTAATACAATATGATTTCCATTTGAGACGGTGTAAAGTCTGAGTTGAAATTTTGCAGGTATGTCTATGACTACATTGGCGAGAATCATGACAAGATCTTTAAAGAACTTCTTGCAACAGTCTGCACTTTTGCCATCACCACCTTGTGGCTGGGCCCGTGTGAGCTGGTTTACATCTGGTCATTTTTCAACTGCTTCGGCCTCAACTTTGAGCTGTGGGTGGCAAAGTTCTTCTCCATCCCACCCTTTTCTATCATGGAGGTGAGGAGTGATAAAAAAAATAACCTCTTTCTATATATTAAAATGTTCAGTAATGCTATTGTTTGAGTGTAGTTTTGTCCATTAATATAAATAAAACTTCTGGAAAGTGCAGTGTGTAACTTTAATGAGAATTTTTTTACATGTTTGTTGAAACTGTCAGAATGTCGTGACAGTATGCTACGAGACAGATGGTCCGTAAAGAAGCTTCTCTGCCATTAGCACATTTAGCAGCAGGTACATGAGATTGATTAACAACTCTACGACCCCCATCCTGGCTCTGATTGGTTGTTTTTGACTGGGAGCAGTGGAATAGTATCTCAGGGTGAAGGTGGAGGAGAGTGATTTCTCAAAGATTATCTGCCTCATATACTAGTGACAGTTTCAATAGATATGCAAAAAACATATCTTTAAGAAAAGTTACATGTGCGCAGCTTTAAAATGCAGTAGCTCTTCATTTATCCGACCATGTCAGATCTGAGGAAGTCATTTCTGTCACTTCTGTTTGTTTTCGGTACTTAGGGAGCTATGGGTGAAGCCATGTCGCGTAGGATCAGGGGTGTCTTCAATGCTGCCAACTTCTGGGCCATTGTCCTCTACAATGTTCTTTCCCTGAACAGCTTGGAGTTTGCCAAGCTGGTGGGCAGAAGGATTATTTTCAAAGGTGGGTCTTACACACTGGTAAAGATGTGTAAAAAGCCTTACACATGCTGAAAGGTCAAAAGGACAAGCGTGCAGTGCCTTGGTTTTTAGCTGTACCTTGATTCTACGCTACTTTGAAACTATTCTTTAATGTAATCTCAGTCATCTCTGTTACGTTTTTCTAAACTTTCATTCCTCAGGTTTTCCTCTGTCCACCCTCTCCGTGCTGCTTGTGACCTACTGTGGTGTGCAGCTGGTGAAGGAAAGGGAGCGCCAGCAGGCCCTGCTGGAGGATCCAGACCCAGTGAAGCCAGTGGATGACGGCAAAGAGAAAGCTGAATAATCAACCGTAACGCCACTGTATTTTTTATTTTTAATTATTTTTTACTTCTATGGCAGGCCCCTGACAAGGTTTCATCGTTAGCCTCGCCAACTGTAACAGAACTAGACTGTGACGGCCGGTTGGCGCCTTTATTGTTCACGAGGGCGGAAGCTTTTGCTTGTCAAAAGTGAGTCAGTATTTTTGGACATAAAGTACCCTGAAGTGCACTTGCAGCAGATAATCGTAAACAAACTTTGGCACAAACCTAAGAATGACATGTTTTGTATTTGTATTTTATCTGAACAAATGTTTATTATGCCGATCGCAAGCCTCACAAAGAAAACTATTAATAAAAGGATAGGTAAAGTTAATTTTTTTTTTAAATGAGCAACTACTTTGCTCAGTTTGGACTCTACCGTTTTATTATTCTCAGATTTGAACATTCTTGCCTTTCATCGCCTGCAGTATAGTTTATTTTATTCAAATTTTTTTTTTCCTTTAGATGCTTCAGAGGCTATTATCACAACCCTAAAGGGAATGAAACTTGAAAGAAACTTGCAATAAGAAATACAAACAAAGGGTGCTGTGGAGTTCTTCCACAAAGGTTTCAGATGATTGTAATGTATTTGTACTAGTGACAGTAGAGGACAGACTTTTGTTTTGAATAGTTGATATGTATTGGATGTCTTAGGATGCTGAATGTATCTAAGTCTTTGAACCACATGCAGAAGATGATTGCCTTTTTCCACTTCACAGGGTGTGTTTTTTTCACAGGAAATTACTGATAAATATTGGTGTGTCTTTCCTCCAACCATCTCACACACTTCAGGCTCACACTTTGCTCTGGTAGACATTAGAGCGAGCAGAGCCTGGGTCAGTCTTTCAGTGCCTGTCAACAAAACCTGCAGCTTGTCTTCAATTTGGAAGGCAATGACGGAAAATTTATAAAGACTGTAATATGTTTTGTCATTCGGTGTTTTCATGCGAATGGCTGTTTATTTAACTGTTTGTCCTGAAATAAAGATTTATTTCCTCCTGTTCTGAGGCAAATTTGTTATAAAAACCTCAAGTGACTTATTGTTTGTCTGAATGAATAGTTTGAAGATTTACCATTCACTATGTAAAGGAGCTCTGGGGCGTATTATCCACTAAAAATTTAAAGACACGATCCAGCGGCACTTTATTTTTCACTCACATATGAATAATGACAATATAACTCTGTAGTAGACAAGCAGCTCGGTTCTCCTCTGCATATTTCCTGAATCTTCCTGAAATACATGCAGTGCTCTCACATGTAGTCCAGCCAATTAAAAACATGCAAACGTCCAAAGAAACGTGCATCCATAAAACATGTGAAACTGTTTCATTCACCTGCGACAGACTGGCGACCTGTCCAGGGTGACCCCGCCTCTCACCCGAAATGTTAGCTGGAGATAAACACCAGCACCTCCCGAACCCACTAGGGACAACGGTGTTAGAAAATGGATGGATGTTTTATTCATATTATTCAGTTGTATTTGGCATTGACCAGTCAGAGCTTCCAGAAATTAAATATGCATGCTGGGAGATGACTCCGGATTGAGACATGTTAAATACGGGCTATTAGTCGATTGTGCTGATGTTTTGCAAATGACTTCCATATAATTTGACAAATATTAGTGTTTTGAGTCTAAAGCTAAAGTTAGAATCTAAAAAAAACTGTATTTAAATTATGTACGGTAAGTAAATGTTTATATTACAAATTGAGTGAATACAGTTTAAAAATGGAATTTAAATTTAGACAATTTCTATTGATTAGATTTCTGTTTTTTCATGTTACATTATTATATAATATTACTGTTTCCTAACACACACTTCCTGTTTATTGCTCAGCTTCTTGTAAGAAAAATGTAAATACAAATACAGTGTATTTTTGTAATACAAAAACTTAAATTATGAAACTTCTGATAAACATCATTACAATAGTTTCTTTTCTCCAATTTCTCTCTTAAGTCTCAAATCGTTCTAATAGTTACATTTATTTTCAGGTTGCCTCAATAAAAAGCAGGTATTTTATTATGTAAAAAAACATGGTAATGTTCTCGTATATTTAAAGTGTGCTAAACCCCCCCCCCCAACTTTTGATCTGTCTTTAACTTCAGATTTTTTTCAATGTGTCATTTTAACCACTAGATGTCAGTGTTTTCTAGCAATATTTGACTTTTCCATGACTGATAGCAACTGACCACTACCAAATAAATAAAATAAATAAAATGCAAATGAATAAATAAATATTATTATTCGTTTTTAAATTAATACATCTTTTATTCTTTCTTTTTTTTCTCATTCTAAAGCTTTAATGTTAACACATTTCATAATTTACACATGATGAAACTGCAATACAGGATTTCTTTTTTATGTAATTTCTACTTTTTTTACTTAATTAATACAAACTTGAGTCATGGATGTGGTAAATACATATTAATAGCAAAGTATATGTCACTTCCTCTGCTTGTAATTCAGAATGCCCACAGTGTGATACATTAAAAATAGAAAAGTGTGTTAAAGTTTCAAGATCAGAACAGCTGCCTGATGAGTTGTTTGCTGGATTTAACCGCCGCCATCATTCCTCTGTTTCTGTGTGTGCGCCCCATCTTTGCTTTGTGGGGATCCGGTCTATAAATACCACAGGCCTCTGCACTCAGTGACAGTCAAAAACAGCTGAAGCCATAATCTTACCCACACTTTGAGGCTATTTGTAGCAGTCGGACCAGGCCAGTGAGCACCGGCAGTCCCGCTCCGTCGTAGCAGGATCAAAACCCCACCAACAAAATGGCGGCGTTGACGATAGACCCGATGCGGCAGCCTCGGATGTACCAACAGACCTTGCTCCAGGATGGACTGTGTGATCTTTTGGACAATGACAAGTTTGTGGACTGTGTCCTGAAAATCCAGGGCAAGGAGTTCCCCTGCCACCGTCTGGTTTTGGCGGCCAGCAGTCCCTTCTTCAAGGCCATGTTCCTGTCTGAGCTAGAGGAGAGTAAGAAGAGGGAGATAGTCCTTAAAGATGTGGACCCCAGTGTCATGGAGATGATCCTGCGCTACCTATACACATCTGACATTAATCTGACAGAGCAGAATGTCCAGGATATCTTCATGGTCGCCAACATGTACCAGATCCCCTCTATCTTCTCTGTTTGTCTGACCTACCTTCAAGAGAAGATGGTGCTGGGAAACTGCCTTGCCATCTTCAAACTAGGGCTTCTTCTGGATTGTCCGAGACTCGCTCTTGGTGCCAGGGAGTTCATCTGTGAACGTTACCAGGTTGTTGTCAGGGACCAGGACTTTTTCCAGCTCAGCCCCAGTGAGTTAGCCATCATCCTCTCTTCAGATGCCCTGAACGTTGAGCGGGAGGAGCATGTTTTTGAATCCCTCATGGAGTGGATCAAACAAGACGAGACAACGCGCTTAAAGGAACTCCCCGAGCTGTTACACTGCATCCGATTCAGGCTCATTCCCATAGACTACTTCAAAGAAAAAGTTGAGCGTCACCAGTACATCCGATTTAACCAAGAAATCAAGAAGGAGCTGGATCTCGTCACAGATGCCCACCAAGGTCGCCTCCCCAAGCCGAAGAGGCTTGGCAGTGACGGGGCAAAGGGAGGAGAGGGGAGCAATGAGGAAAGGGAGGATGAGGAGGAGGCATACCTGCCAGGAGTCCTGAACAACAACCCTCGCTTTGGGATGTTTGAGATGGACCTTGTACTTATGATCAACAACACTGGCACTGTGGCCTATGACCTGGTGGGAAACGAGTGTTTTGTAGTGTCAGAATCTACAGAGATTCCCAAAAACCACTCTAGCCTGGTGACAAAGCAGAACCAGGTATTTGTGGTTGGAGGACTTCTCTATAATGAGGAGGACAAGGACGAACCGTTCATGTCTTACTTCCTACAGGTAAAGGGAGCATCTGTCTCTCAAAGCTTAGAAACTAGTTTGGTTTCATTTTGCTTTGCTTTCTGTTAAAGAGCAGGAAGGCTTTAGGTTGTATGTCATAATTTCTCTTGTGGTGTAGATCCTGATAGCTGCTCATTATTGTGTACAAAGCTCAAAAATATGAGGTTTTCCAAAGAAGATGAAATAATGTACAAAGCGGCCAATTTAAGCATCAATGCATAACACATTTGTCTCTCTAGAAAGTAGAAATACCAAAGTCTCCTGGTTAAATGTGATTTCATAAGGTGAATTTTTCTAGGCTGATTTCTTCACTGAAGAAGACAAAGTGAAGAGAAATGCTGGGATAAGCGGTGGCTGCAATAAATGTCTTTTCAGCAGCGAATGGAAAAAAACAGAAGTCTTATTTTCTACATAACATCAGTATTTTACTTGTAAAAGTTTAACAGAATTAAAGGAATCTACAAGTCAGAATATTATTCTGAAAGCATCGTCCTTGTCGCAGGTCAAACTAAAGTGATCCATCTAAAGTTTGACCCTAAAAGTCACTTCAAGCTAATACTATGCATGTGGTTGTTATAAGTAATGGTAACATGCTGATTAACAGTTTCTCAATGTCTTGGTTCAGACATTGAACCAAGACATGGTTCAAAAAGAAGAATTGCTACTGAAGAATAGCATTTGAGAGTAATGCTGTAAATCACAAACCTACACAGTCATACTCTACGTTTTGCGATAATATGTCTTCATGAATAATAATAACAATAATAATAATAATAATAATAATAGGTCCTCTTTGTTGTAGAAAACCATTGCTACAAAACTTGCCTTCTTTGTTGTTTGTTGCAGAAATGTTCCATTTTAAACCAGCTTATTTGCTATAAAAAAAGTACTAGAAAACTACTGTTTCTCCTTTATAAATTTGTATCATTCGTGGCGCTACAATTTGATCATATTTGTCATTTTTAAAGGTCTAACTTTAACAAAATCTCTCTCCACACTGACGCTTTCATCCCCAGTTTGACCCAGTGAGTTCGGAGTGGTTGGGGATGCCTTCCCAGCCAAATCCTCGGTGTCTGTTCGGCCTGGCTGAAGTTGAAAACTCCATCTTTGTCGTCGGTGGAAAACAACTGAAGGAGGGAGAGCACGCTCTGAGTTCAGTCATGATCTATGACAGACAGTAAGTTTATCTCGATTTAAGGAACTTGATAGGTTCATTATTTTATCGGCTGATTTCCCATAGATTTGTAATACTTTAAAGAAATCTAAATTATCCAGATGTGGAGATATGTGGCTATTTCATGCTGCCTCTAAACAACAACTCTGTTGGTCTTGGTGTTCACATTTAACACTGACATGATTTTCTCATAGAGACACATTGTCTTCTTTGCTCACAGGTCATTCAAATGGGGAGAGTCCGACCCGCTGCCTTATGAAGTGTACGGTCACGGGATTGTAGCGCACAACGGTCTTGTCTATGTTATTGGTGGAAAGTCTGAGAGCAAGTGAGTGGATTGTACAACACTCAACGTCACACACATTAATTATGACAGAAAATGGCTCAATGCTAATTTTGTAACTTCCCTTATCTGGTCTTTATTTTTCTAGTTGATTTGTTCCAGTTTATTCAATTGTGCCACTATAGCACTGAACTAACAACACATAAAACAGCAGTTTTATGTGATGTTATGGTACGATGATGCACCATTCATCATAACAGCTCTGTTTAAAGTTTGTAAGGTTTGCTTTATTGATGCACATATACGGCATAGAACACGATCCGTTTTAAAGAGTGCAAAACGTGCATAAAAAGTACCAAGACAAATCAGTCATTTTCTTTTGTTTCTGTATATGTTGTAAGTCAGTAAATATTAAGGCCTCCAAGTAGCACAGTGAAGGCAGGCATGCCACAGTGACACACGTCGTCAAACAGAAGTAGATCTTGGACTTTTACAGTTCATTAAAAAAATCTGTAATTTTTTTTTAAATATGTTTTTTCCCTCAACTTTTATAAAATGTGGCCCTATTTCACAAAAGTGTTAATAAAATGGGCCCCCAATGTTTTCAGCGTGGTGTTTTAAATGATTTCATGCAGGAAATGTTTGAGAAGAGTCTGCGTCTACGACCCCACCAAGTTTGAGTGGAAGGACTTGGCTCCTCTGACGACAGCCAGGTCTCTGTTTGGGGTCGCCGTCCATCAGGACCAGATCTACGTGGCCACAGGAGTGACCGACTCAGGCCTCACCAGCTCTGTGGAAGTCTACGACATCACCGCCAACAAGTGAGAAAACCCTTTTCTTTTTCTCACCAGTGTTTATGACACATCCCACAGATAAAACAGTGGAATTAGTGTGTATTTATTTTTTGGGGTTGACTTTACTTACAACCTTTTCCCTATTATTTCTCAAGGATTCATCTGAAAAAACAAAAATAAAATTCGATTTGTGCTTACGGCACAAGACATTACTGAAATAATTACATTTTAAAATCTACTTTAACAAGGTGGCATGCAAATATTTTATCTGACAAACACAGTTGAGATATGCCTTTCATTGGGGTTAAGAAACTCAGCATGTACGCAGATTTGAGTTTTATGGAAGCCTTTAGCTGCCAGAGCAATAAATCCAGCAACATTTTGTTATAAACTAGACGAGAAGCTTTCTCATTTTAACAAAACAAGTCTTATGTTTCATTAAAACGAGGAACGTCCTTGTTTTATAACCTATAAAAATGCATTCCTTCTTAAAAAAGCGTAACGGGGCTCCCGCTGACTGCTCTGACCCAGTTTCTTCTGACACAAAAACAGTCCTGGAGGTGTTGCTGTTTTTACTGTTACGACCGTTCTCGTTAAAACGGGAACACACTTTGATTTTAACGAGATCCAAATCTTGTTATAACAAGAACATTTGTGTTTTAATGTGACTGCCCCGTGTTTATTTCTTAGCCCCTGAAGTTAAATTCATCCGCAGATATTTAGCATTAGCAATTATGCTGAATTAGTTAAGAAATAGAATCTTTCTTAAATATATTTACAGTTTTAACATTATTCTGACAAGTTGGCAGGTCAATACTCTTCCTGACAACCACAGCTAAGACTTACCGTTCATTAGCAATTTTCTTTAAGATTAAACAATTTAGCACGCTAGCCTTTAGCATTTAGCCTTTGCTAACCTAGCCAAAGTTGGATTAAACGTTAATTCTTGCTCCAGCAATGACACTTTCTCAACCAACATCAATTTTTTTATATTCATTATATTCATAATCGTGCATGATGAAATATACTAGCCTGAAGCTACCATTCAAGCAAGAACAACTGTTAATGAATCAAGAAATTTTGTTAATTTCTAATTAACATGTTCATGTATTATTAGTTACACATAAAACAATATACAACATTGTTCAAATGTAACCATTATTAAACATGTGTTAACAAATACACTTGTTTTATGTGTAAATATTTCTAGTCTTCTTCCAAAATTCATTTCAAAGTGCACGAGGTCAATATTATTAAATTAGTCAAGAGTATATATACTATTCTGATGATATATCAGAACTAACACTTTGGGATCATAACAGCTAGAGTCATATATTAATAGTGTTAAATTCCTGTTGATTGTGTTTCTTCCTGCCTGCAGGTGGTCTGAGTTTACAGAGTTCCCTCAGGAGCGCAGTTCTCTCAGTCTCATCTCAACAGGAGGTCACCTGTACGCTATCGGAGGCTACGCCATGATGCCCAGCGAAACCAGCGAAGAAGAGCCTGTACCAACGGAGATGACCGATATCTGGAGGTGAGAGGTCACTTTACATGATGGCTGTGATGTTTCACTGTTTCTTTGACCGTTTGTGATTTAAATGCACACAAAGATTGTTGTAAAAAAAAAAAAAAAAGTGAAACTTATATAGATTCATGACAGAGTGGAATAATTTAAGTCTTTATTTTTATGACTCACAGATGCTAAAATTCATAATTAATGATTATCTAATTAATTAATAAAGCAGAGGATTTTAAACAGATATTTCAGGCTTTTGAAAAACATGTGAATTTTTATGCACTGAATACTGGATAGGGGCTCATTTTATGTCAATTACTGCATCTGTGTGGCATAGCATGGATTTGATCAGTCTCTGGATCAAATCCATGCTATGTGTAATTAATCTATTTAATATCAGTTTCACTTTTTTTTTTAACAAAATCCACAATTTTTAGATGTACCACTCAGTTAATCTGCAATGTCTAAAACATATGTGTAAAAAACCAAACAAACTAAACAACATCCAGCCCATACTGTATCTCCAGCGGTCCTCCAGTTTGTAAGCTTAAAAACCTCAGTCTTGCTGCCACATTCATTTTAACAAAGAGCCTTTCTCATCATGGGAAGCGTTTAGAACGAACAATGCAGACAGAAGCACATAGAGCCAAAAATAGAGAGGTTGGATTATATATATTTTTTTTTTCTTTACATTGCTGTGTCTAAATTCTGGGTTTAATTTGCTTGGATATCTTCTCCTAGGAAGATTAGCAAGTATTTTATCTGCTGTGTGTTGTTGCAACACGTATCATATGAAACCCTACAAGAGTCTCTCTGAGGAAATCATTCTTTGAAGGTCTGCGTCTGGTACGCTGGGACCACTGTTGCTGCTTTACACCATTTCACGATGCTGTGATGAGTACAACCAGCACTAATGTGTGTCTTTACTGCAGATATGATGAGCCAGACAAGTGCTGGAACGGGATTTTGCGAGAGATTTGCTATGCAGAGGGATCCACCATTGTCCCAGTGCGACTCAACACTCTCCGCCTCACCAAGTTATGATCAAGCTGAACTGCTGCTCTGTTGGGTTTCACGTTGTACGCTGGAGGAAATATAATTCTTCTATGTGGACATTTTCCTAAAATTAGATTGGGGTACAGAGTGGTTCAGGGGCAACATTTAAAGACAAGAAGAAGCAATGGGTTATGAGAGCAGAGTGAAGCTGTTGTATCATGTGCTGTACAGCAGGGGGCGACAGAGACATGCCAACTGATTAAAGCGAAAGAAGAAGGACAAATATCACCAACTTCAGAGAAAAAAACAAACAAGAAATTTTGATCTGTGTATCTTTCCTTTTGGTGTATTGTTTCATTAAGTTTGTTTACTGCGTATATTATAATGCTGCACTCAAATAAAAGATTGTTGAAAAAACAACTTTCATGGTTGATTCACTGGCTGAATAGAAAAGGCACTGACGCCAAATCAGAGTGCAAATGTTTATATTCATCTTCATTTGTTCAGTAACAACCTTAAATTCTACACCACAAAAAGAAGAACACTTCCTCTAACAACAAATTAGAGACTTTGTCATCTTTACACTGACATGATGCAAATAGCACAAGTGGGAAACGCAGTTTTAAATGTAAACATTGATTTTTAGCTGACACCTGAGTACTAAGCATGGTCATAAACTGCATCGTAAAATAATTCTGTTTGCTTATTTACAGCATAGCAATATATATACAACAAGAGCTCTCTGTGACGTTAAGTTCAAGGTGCACATTTAGCTCTGTTTTTAGTTTAACCAGCAGGGGAAACGTCACATGTCTCCTAATATGATATTCACACATTAAGGATAAAATGTTTGGGGCAAACATTGAGCAGCTCATGAGTGGTCATCAGTTTTTGAAGCTGGATTAGCCAACCTTTGAACAGGAAAAGTCTGCATTGTCCTGATTAGCTCCTACAAAGTTTAGCATGCTAATGCTAATGCTAAAGTTTTATGAAAAAAAGTGGCAAAGTCAGAACTACAGCGCTTTACCTGTAGTTCCCATTTCCGCCACTCTGATAGTTTTATTTTATCAGTGGGGTAAATGAGCTTATATACTTAACAAAAAATAATCACACCTCTTTATTGTTTTCACATCTCGCCGTGTTACAACCTTATGAATGTAGTTTATGGGCATTGTGTTGTACACCATCAAAATTAGCGTATAACTGCGAAGGAAACTGTCCACAGTTTTTTCTACACACATAAGAATCTGAAAGGTGTGGCAGGAAAAGCTACTTTTAGTCTGATACTACAACATGAAATCTTTCCCAAACAATTCCCTTTTGAAACGTTTTACTTAGGAAACAGAGTTAAGCTCTAAGTAATTTATTCTCAGCATAAATCCAGCAGTTCTGTTCAGATGTTTGGTAAGCTGAAAAAAGATTAATTTGTTACATATAATCAAATTAAGTTAAAACTTAATTCATTTACATTTGTTAAACATGACAATGCATTTAATTTATTTACTTGGGTAAACTAATTTGGTTGCGTGTAGCAAATGAAAAAAAATTTTTAAGTTAGATCACCTGTTTTCTTTTTTCAGTGTTGAAGACGATAAGCACAGCAGAATCATGGTTTAAGTTTTTAAAGTCAAAGCATAAATCCAATGTCACTTGCGAGTTTGTGACTTAAAATTCGTAAAAACATCTGTTCACAGACGACGTCCATCCACTCTAACTGGGCTTGAGTTGTTTGCAAATTAGAATAGGGGAAGAAAAATTGGCGTCTATCTGCTAAATTGGACTTGAAGCTGTAATCACAATGGATGTTTCACACTTTTCAGATTTCTATTTGTAAAACTTTTGTAAAAGAGCTGTTTAGAAACCTGACCAAAAAAACAAACAAACCCTAAATTAAATAAACTCACAAGGGAGTCGTAATGGAATTATAATGAAGCTGAGGAAAACATTTTCATCTTTTTATATAAAAAGATTCATCCTTAGGAAACAATGAACAGATGAAAAAAAAAAGACAATTTATCTTGTCAATGTCAACATACACAACTGTCAGTGGAAACAAATGGTAACAACAGTACGGAATATTAACAAAAAACCACAACTAAGCCATTTATCCATGCAGTCCAGACAACAGAAGAAGGCTTCAGCATTCACTGATGTTTCACATCTGCTCCGTCCATTGTGAGGAAACTAAAAGCCTCTGTTATCTGAGCAAAGTTTCACAAGCCGGAGCTTCCATCTCTCCCCTGGAATGTTATCTGGCAGTAATTCAGCAGAGTGTATGGTCCATATAAAACTGTCACAGACAGGATAAGCACATTCAGGACGCCTCCTCAGTGACTCCTGGTCAGTACAGTCCTATCACCGATGTCCATGCATTTTGTCCCCTTGGCAACAAAACCTATCCTCTTGCTTCTCTTTGGATGATCAGTCAGCAAACGATAATTAAGTTCCTTTTAAACGCAGAGCAGTGAGAAAGATGTCCCGGCCTGAGTTAGCATGTTGCTACGCCGTAGCCAGCGTTGCTGTTGTCAACATTGAGTTCAGGCTTGCTTATTTGCCAACTCTCACACTTTTAGAGTGATTCTTAGCTGTTTCCCCTTTTTCTCATGTTAGTCATTTAAATCTCATTTGAAGCAAAACACTTCTTACCCACTGTGCTATTTTTGACTGATTCTAAACAGTGACAATTTAGCGTTTTGCCTCCTTGGTAGGTAGTTTGTAGAGCACTGCAGACACCTAAGAGTCATATAACCACTAGCCTGCGATGGCTCCTGTTTGAGATTGACTAGATTTTATTCTTTACAATTATTTGGTCCAGTTGAACTTATCCTTTTGCGTTGACATTTAACCACAGAGTAGCTAATGTTGCTAATATGTGCATCTTTCCCTTGGATATTAGTAATTTTGCAGAGATAAAATACAGTTAAATTCATGATATTAAGATGCTAATATTTCTCATTTAAGTTAAGTCTGTCCCAGAAAAGTCATATAGTTGTTTGATCTGCAGCATCATCTGCCATGTTGGCCAAGAACGATCGCCGAGGACACAGACTCATGTTGGGTCCAAATGAAGAATCTATCTTACCATGGCCACATTAAACATGATCCAAGGTATGAATGAATGAGCGGACAATATTGAAATGCAGCTATAAGTAATGAAAACAGGTCCCTCTCTGATTATCCACTTTGTTAAGTGTTTAATGTGTTTATCGTGCATGACAGTAGATCTGTATGTCATCTGCATGTGAGCTGTGCTGGTAACTCGGGCGTTAGCAGCCAAAAACAGCATCCATGAGTGTTGAAAATGCTCGTAAATCAACCAAATCAATCACACTGAATAGGAATAAAAGTAGATTTGTGCCACATATAAGTTCTAGAGACGATCATTATCCGTGTCACCACTTGTTTCAGCCTCTGCATCCTCTCCTTCATAGCTAGTGTGTTATGAGTCACATGCTGGCTCAAACATGCACGGCCCAAATCCTTCCAGCTCTCTGCGTCGTATTCCTCAGTGAGAAAGTCATTCTGACTGGACAAAAAAATGGTCTGAGCTCCGCAACAGAATCGGTCTAAAGTTGATTGTCAAGCAAAGGCAAAGAATCAGCTTGAATCTCACTTCTTTTTTGGTCAGAACTGTTTGCAATTATTCTTGATATGTACAGTCTTGTTCCTAGGTTTAAATGCTTGAGGCTTTTATTTTGAAGTAAGAAAGGGACATCCTCCTTCCTTTCTTTCACAAATCTCGCTTCACGTTGGAATGAAAAGTCGGTGACCTTGTGCCACTAGTCAGCCGAGCTGCAGTTCAATGAAATATCTCTCTGTGATCATAGCTGATTTTATACAATCTGGAAAAAATTAAAAGTAAAAAAGAAAAGGCGCGTACCTTCTTTGCATTTCATTAATAAGAAAGTGTTGTCAGAGGTGTCAGGTGACTTTGTGCTCTGGTGAGCAAAAACACTGAGCACCTGTTGCTTTTCGTAGCCAGCATATAAGATTACAAAAATAAAAACAGAAAAAAAAAAAAAAAAGAAAAAAAGAAAGAAAATCCATGTTAGGATTATCATGGCCTCTGTACACCCAGTGTATGGCAACAGTACGTGTGAGTCACACATTCGTTAACCGATAATAAAACCAGAAGGGGGTCAGATTGCAGAAAGGTGCTCCTGGCAGGCTGAAACCCGCCGCGTGGTGGGGCTGTATTTGGTCAGCAGGGTGATCTGGGTGCTGAAATTGTTGCCGTTGCTCCCGATGGACGGCTGCTGGTACTTAGTGTCGGCGCCGAGGAACCGCTGCAGCATCCACCTGCGCCACTTACGCTTAACCTCGGACTGCACCTGCAGGGGAGGCCGAACGGGAGAGCAAACAGTGGAGAGGGGGACGAGGAGGGATGGGTTAAAAAATAACAGACTCTGTGGCATTTTAAATAAGAAGAGCAGACGCCTAAAAAAAACCCCCCAAAAAGCAACTTTGTTTGAATTTACTCGCCTCTCCGTTCAGGAAGCAGTACAGCACCGCCACGACGAAGCCCTGCAGGAGAGACGCAGAGGTGAAGGAAGAGAAAGCCACGCTGTACAGCACAGCCGAGGGAAACGCTCCAAATATTTGTGCATGAATAATGACGGCGAGATTAAGACCAACTTCAGGCTGAGACAGGAGGTTCATCATGCGGACGTCTGGGACATGTTCCCGGGAGATAGCGTTCTGAGCCAAAACGGTTATAAACGGGGAGGATTTTCCACCGCTAACTTTCCATTTTTGCACTTTGCTCTCAACATCCATGTCCAGTGGGTTGCTGTAAATCAGGGGTGTCCAAACTTTTTGCACCGTGGGCCAAAATCGGCAAGTTATTTATTAAAAATGTAAAAGTAATTTTATTGTTCTTTTCTTTTTATCTGCTCTGCAGTAAATTAAAGGGTCCCAAAGTTGTAGTTTCCTAACTTGTTGGTCAAGATATCATTTTTAGTTTATCCCCAGCAACACAAAAATGAGAACTGTCTTTGAAAACCCTCAGCGAGGTTTAGCCCACTTCAATTAATAGGTGGGACTGAGTCTGCTTTTGAGTGAAACCTCGCTGGAGATTTGTTAGATGGCATTAAAAGTGAAAGCAAAAAAAAAAAATTAATTAATTAATTTTAAAAAAATAAGGCAAACTAAAACACTTGTTTTGTACCTAAAATTTTCTATTTAAGTTGTAAAATTGTCATTAAAAAACACAAAAAGTCTCCATCTGCATCAGCCTCATTTATACCGCTCCTGAACTGCATTAAGGGCCACACATAACTCCTCTGAGGGCCACAAATGGCCCCCAGGCCGCACTTTGGACACCCTTTGTTGTAAATCAAGTAACTTCTTCCAAATGCGCAATAGTAACTATTAAAACACACTAATCTGTGTTTTCTCTTGATTTGGATGTTGGATGTTGATATTAAATGTCTGTTTAAATAAAGACTTTCTGTCTGGCTGAAATAAAGACAAACAGGAACCAGCTTTACGAATCGATTAGGTGTGTTACCTGAAATGATCCCAGAACCAGATCAAACACCATCCTGAGCTGCGGGTGGATGTGGTCAGGGATGAAGGCAAATATTATGTAGTTTATCCCAAACAGAGGGATTAATAACAGGGTGGATTTAGCCAGTCTCCTGAAAGCAGCAGAAACAGAAGGAGGAAAATTGATAAACAATGTTTTTTACATATTTGTTAAAACTGTGCCTATTGTCACAGTATAATAAGCTTTTCTGTCTCCTTCCTGTGGTCCTATTGCCACCTGCAGAAATACAGCAGTCAGAAACAACCAATCAGAGCCAGGAGGAGGGTCTTAGCGCTGATACTTAACGGCACATTTTAACAGCAGCAAACAGCTGAACATTAACCTTTGCCTCAACAGACATGTTGCCGTTTGGCAAAGGAAAACCTACGAGTACTGGTTGGACTCCTTCCTTCCGATGTCGGGACAGTTCATTTTCTGCCGCAGAATCCGGATTATGCAAATGAAGAGGAAAAAGTTCCCCTGTTGAACAGAGAAGTGGGACGCTGGTTAACGGGGAGCGTCACGTGAAACGTCAAGAGCCTACGTTTGATGTAACTCACAAGAATAGCAACTAAGATGGGAGTTTTGATGATCCACCATGACGAGTCGTCGATTGTTTCCCAGCATCTGACACGGACAAGCAAAAAAAAAAAGAAAAAAGAGAGAATATAGATTAATAAAAGCAGGAAGCAATACCACATTTATAATACACACACAAAACATTTTTTAAACTGTCGACTCTGCGGGCTTACTAGAAATGCAAGCCACACTTTTCAGATTTATTGTTTTTTTGGGGGGAGGAGGGAATCTTATGTATGACTTCCCTTCCAATTCACAAATATATTGTCTTATTATGTAGCGTGTTGGAGAAACAGCTGGCAACTGTCCAGTTTACGGTTCAAAAAGAAAAAAGTGCTAAGAAACTCTCCTACATTTGCCAATTACAACAGTGCTATTTATTTCTAAGGTGTGAAAGCTGTATGATAGAAACAAAAAAAATAAATCAACAAGAAAAAAATGGAGTGAGAGTCTATGTGAAGAGTCTACGAGTCTGCAGATTCTTTCCAAGGCTCTTTATTTTTACCAGTTGTAAAAGTCGTTGAGTCTTCAGTCAAACCATCAGCTAAATTACAGGGAACTGGCTTTCCAACAGTGCCTGCTCACCAAAAGCAGCCACTCAAGCTGAAAAGCTGTCGTTTTCTAGAATGTTTTCAGAAACGCTTAACTCACCCAGGAGGATTTAAATACGCCTTTGTAACCGCCCAAGCAGAGATGAAGATGGTTGGAGCCCCTGAGAACGGACAGCAGACAGAATTATCCGTAACATCAGTGTTAAAACATTCCCCGTCTCAAACAGGAGCCTTCAGCTACTCCAAACAAACCATTCGCAACATCAAGATGCCCTAATAAGTGGGCGAGCCATGCCTGCATTACTTTATTGCCGAAGCATTTACGAATTCTGGGCATGCTTATCTTTTTATTTTTATTTTTACAGGATTCTTATGAGCTCCGTGCCAATATTGGTTCATCTGGGGACACTGCAGGGAAGTCACAGGGTTTGCTCCATTCTCCTGATGGAAAATACCAATTCAAGCTTATTTGTAGATATTTTATTGGTGTGTGGGGGAAAATAAAGTATGGCTACCGATCATCCATCTCAAAGGGCAAAAAGAGATGTCAAAGCAAGAAGCATCAGATTCTGGCAGCTCTTCTGTGAGAAAGTTTGGATTTTAATGAATGACTGACACAAAGAGGGAAAGTTTAATCTTTAGGTCAAAATCAGTGTTGTGTTTTTGATAACTTAGTTTGGCTCCTTGAAAATTTCTTGAATCTTACACTGCAAGGGCAGAGATGCTGCTGCTGAAATCAACATTTACTTTGCAAACATGTCATATAAGTTCTTTAAAAAAGGGAGACTGCCATGTGAGCACTTACCCCAGCCAATCAGAATGTACCACCAAAAGTACTTCCTCTCTGAGAAGAAGGAGACTGCCAACAGAGCGTGAAGGTAGAGGCCCTCCACCAGCAGCCAGAAGTAACTCGCCATGACTCCATACTGGAACAAGACCACTACCGCCTTGCAGCCCACCTGCAACACAAGCATCAGTCTGTGGCTCACTGCTTTCACTGAGAATACAGAGTAAATGTATTTCAAGACAGAAATAATGAACTTTAATTCCCATAAGAAATTGCTTTTGGAGCCCGAAAAGGTTCTCCGTTTTACAAAGGATTTGCCAATTAATTGTCCAATTTGTGTTTATGCCGATGACACTGTTGTTTCCACTTGCTATCGTCTTTTCTTAAAGAGTCAGAGCCACGTGCAATTTAATGTTAGCTTGGTTTAAAGCGGTTCAAACAGAATGCATTGTGTGTTGTCTGACTGAATTTTAGACATTCTTCTCATTTGGTTTTTGATTTTGGGAAGGTTGGCTCCCTAAGATATCAACTCCTCAATCCGGTCAATCATTTACCCTTTTGGATGAGGAAGAAAATAACAGCACACCACAATGGATCACCTTGTGTATCCACATTAGTGCTCTGAGGGATGTTTTTAACTTTCTCTACGGATTGTTTTCAGATCTACAAAATGTATGAATCGGTTACTCCCAGTAGAATAAAGCTCACGTTCTTTAAAGGAATGATTCATCAGATTATAACAGAACATTCTGCTCCAGCTAATCTGAGCTCTGCACCACTGTCTGCTCTGATGCATTTTATCTTCATTTAAATGAGGCATCGGCCGTGCATTGAGAAACGGATAGAAATCCGTTTGAACCACACGCGGACAAACTGCAGGCGAAACGAAACGAGTGTCTCGTTATCAAAGACCACTGCCACCCATGACGCACAGCGTGAAACATTCACAGCTGTGTGAATGCTGGTGGTAACTGTGGCGCAGGGGAAGAAAAACGGCGTAAGAACAACTTTGTGATGATGTTAAATATTAATTCTGTAATCTCCATAGAAAAGGCTGTTTTTGATATATATATATATATATATATATATATATTTAGAAACATTTTTCCTTCATTCATGAAGCAATTTAATACAAGTCAGGTTTTGTACAAGTTACATGTAATATTTGTACAAACAATCTCTTTGTATCTCATTTTTAAATGTGATCTTTTCCTCCATCATTTACGACCCACATCTGTGCTTGTAAAACATAAAAAAATTCTGCTGCTTCTCATATTCAGATCGTGAACCTGGATCTGACGCACAAGGACTTCAAATCACTCCAACCTGCTAAACTCAACGACTGTGCTGGTATTATTGGAGCTTTTTGCTTTGTGAATAAGACGCTGATTTGGCACAGAGTAAAATAGAAGGCAACAAGCATAAAAACAAATCTTTAGAACCACTTGAGCTCTTCATTCCAACTAACTTAAACCAAAGTATAAAAAGTCACTTTTTAAAGTGTTTAGCAGCTGTGTTTGGTGTTGAATAATCCTGGAATCCCTGAGACGAAATATCTCCACTCAGCCATTAGGAATCCATCCTCGGAGCAGCAGGTTATTTACAGTCTAATGATCTAATTCTAGGTAGAGATAACGGAGATGAATCAGACAAAGTGAGATTTAAAAAAAAAAAAAAAAAAAAAACTCCACTGACATCCCACTGAAACAGCTGTGCTGTACTAAAACGACACAAGACGTTTATCTGACTCCCACTGTTACCTTAGCGCCTGAGGTAACAGTGGTGTCCAGACAAATTGCTTCTAAGAAGACATCGCACCTGTAAATGCAGTTTATTGCCACTGATGTCTGCGGTCCAGGCTCAGCGTTAAACAAACAGGAACTCTCACAGCATCCTGCTTTACAGAAGAATTAGAAACCTTGGGCTCAGGAGCGTAACGGACTCTGTAAACACCGTTACGCCCTAAACGTTGGGTAAGCTCTGAGCTAACACTTTTAGGGCAGTAAAGTCTGAAAGAGAAGTTCCTTCAAGTAACAGAGGAAATCAATGATTTGGGAGAAAAATTAACTAACCGCGTAGTTTCCCTGACATGTTTTATACTTTTTAGGACATATCTCTTCAGCAGGGCCGGCACAAGCCTTTTTGGGGCCCTAAGCAGATTTTAATTCGGGGCCCCTCATACAAACATGTCAAAACCAGATACTATATAATTCCTAGCCTATACTATACCTGTAACATATCTACTATTGTTAGTGTCATTTGTGATTAGCTTACACTGGAAAAACAAAAATCTTATCAAGTAGTTTTGGAGTAGTTTCTAGTTCAAATATCTTATTACACTTGAAATAAGACAAAACTAGCTATTTATTTTAGAAAGAAATAGGAGCTCGTTTTAAGTCAATAACTCCTTAATATTGGTTAAAAATTACTAGTTACACTGGCAGATTTTTTCTCTTATAACACAGAAACAAATGTGTTATAATTTACCAGTGGAACTAGTGCTTTTTTTTAATTAATAAATATCAAGAAATTATTGACTTAAACTCCTATTTCTTGCTGAAAAGTTACTTGTAAGTTAGTGTTGTCTTATTTTAAGTGAACATAGATCATTTGCACTAGAGACTTCACCAAAACTTCGTAAGATTTTATTTTTGTTTGTTTTTTTGCAGTGCACATCATACCAGTGCTATTATGACTATTGATTTTAACCCTGTTACAGGAGTAGTAAAAAAGCAAAGGTGTTCTAATTAATTCACATTTTGAAATGCACAGTGGTATCTTTAAGTGGCATTTTAATTGAACTATTTGAAAGTAACATCTACAGACAAACACTGAAATCACAGTAAATAAGTTAGCAAGTTTAATAGTTTTTGGTTTTAAAACGTGGAATAGAACGTGTACAATGTGTAAAAATTTGCAATCTGTCACTACGAAATAAAATCAAATGATGCTCTTGTGGGCCCTAAGCAGCCGCTTAACTCACGTATGCCTTGGGCCGGCTCTGTAAACATCATCGGTCATCTCCGTGTGTTTAGGCAGATCAGACAGCTGATTGGACGGATTTACTCACCGGTGCCTGGCAGTTTTCCGTCTCGCCGACCTCGTACAGAACCACGTCCTTTATAAAAACAGTGACGGCTTTGAGGATGAGAGATACAAACAGATGCATGTGGATGTAGTTTCTTGTGCAGTGAAGCTTCCTGCAGAAGAAGAAGAAAAAAAAGAGATCACATCCAAAAGGAGAATCTATATTTAGAAGAGCTGCATCGGTTTACCCAAGCAAAGCAGAAGTAGATTAGTGTTTGTTACTGTTGACTGTCGTACATCAAAGTTCTGTTGCCGGTTCTGAATGCCAACACACAAACCCTGAAGAAGTCAAGAACTAAATACAGTATCTGCTAAATACATAATGATTTCGTTTTCCCGGAAAAATGCAAATGTATCAGCCAGAAACAGATGTGCAAACATCCAAGTTGACAACCGGCAGAGTCGAACAATTTCAAGGATTTGATGACATGCCACTAATGCGAATTCTTCACTCAGAGTGTTTTCAAACAGCGGTTAGGCAGATCACTTTGCTTTAATTGCGTGAAACCGCCAGGCGGCTCATCTGAGCAGATCAGATGAGACGCGGCGCAGCTTCAGCCAGCTGCCTGAGCGCTGCATGTAAAGCTGAACGTAAACAGCAAAGCCTCATGACATCCTGTGTTTCTGCTGAGCGGCGCGGGCCAATGGCATTCCGTGACCCGCTGGAGTAAACACAGGCCTTGTTGTTTAGCCCGTCATGTGCAAACAGCACAAAAGCGATGTGAGAAGAATAGGCTGCTTGCTAAAAAAGCCAAACACACTCTGGCTAAACTTATCAGTGTCGCATTACTGTTTAAGAGGAAGTCAAGGGTCAAAACTGGAGGATGTTGTAAACATCGTCCGCCGCGCTAAGTGGTTTGACTATAGGCTGTAGCCTGAGTTTATAGTCACTTACGGTTAATAGCGCTGCGGTGTTCATGCAAGAAATGTCAACGTTTTAAAAATTCTCTTCAGCTTCTGGAAAATAAAAGAAAGGAGCATTAAGATATTGTTTTATTGGTCCATATGGACCGTGATGGCAACCATCAGAGAAATAAGGGAAACGCTGTGGCCGATTGGGCACACTTGACAAACTTCGCGGTTGCTAGGAGACAGGACCCAACAGAAGTAAGGGCTGTAATAAACTTGAAGCCGTTTACTTCTGGTTTACGCCGGGTTCTTTGAAGGAAGCAGTCCCTGACCCCTGACAGACCACAGACTGAGTCAAAATGAAACCTATGAGCTAAAATAAAGTCACCTTTCCCATTTAATATAAATAAATAAAGGGCTAAATAAAGTCAAGAACTATCAAACCTTAGACAGCCATAAACGAGGCAGCCATGGACCTCCAGTGTTCGTAGGGATGATAGTTGGTTGGAAAACTGTGCTCTAAATGATGAAATAAATATATGTTTTGTTTGAGAACAATCCTTACCGAAAGAAACAGAGTATGGTGATGGCAACCATCAGAGAAATAAGGGAAACGCTGTGACCGATTGTGTAGCCAACTTTGATGGTGATGTAAAAATCTCCCTGTAACAACATTATCAGTCATACCAGACTCAAAAAAAGTCATTTTGAGATAAGAAAAAAACAGAAAACACATGAATTCACATCAGCATCGAGTTGCCAAACTGACCGAATTCTCCTCCACGGTGTTGTTGGGATTGTAGCCGCAGTCCATAATGTAGGAGTCCAGGCTGCTGGGGGGCCAACCCTGCACAGTGCAGCTCTTTGACAGGTTACCTGAGGAGCAGACACAGGAGAATTACCACCGTTTCACTGTGGCGCGATGACGTCTCTCGTGTAAAAGTAGAGCAATGAGTAGGGCTGCTGAAAGGGGAATCGACAGCTCTTACATTTACTCACTCTTAATTACGTTTCTGTGAGATATGCTCGTCTCTGTGGGATACTCCCAAACAGTGAAAGGAAAAAAAGGGGGGATGGCTTTCCAACTGGCTCTGAGATATAGACACAGTTCCCATGTGTATTTGCCTCCATTAGTATCTTAATTACTCTCACGCTGCAAGCACACACACACACACACACCCAGCCACACACACACATAAACAAAGAGGTCAAGCAGAGATGTTTTTCTTTGAGGGGAGAGAGGTGAAAGAGCTGAAGACAAATAGCTAAGGAGCAGAAAGTTACCCTTCAGTGAACAGATTAAACCAGTTAAGATTAGATATTAAGGACAGTAAAGGAGGAGGAAGGGAAGAAGATTTAAGCAAAAAATAAACCCGGGCTCACCGGATGAGAGAAGAAAGGAAATATAAAAGTGAAAGAAGCTAGAAAAAATAGTTAAGCAGAGAAGCAAACTAATGTAGAATATACTATTCTTTAAGTTACATAAAAAAAATAAAATGTGCATTTCCGTATATCTTATTGTTTTCATTCTGTAGTTAAACTTTCGCCTTCCATCTTCATTCGTTGTGCTATTTTTCACAAGCACTTTCTTGTTCTTTTTTCTTCATGCTCTGTTTCGCTGCTGAGCTTCAAAGAGATGATAAATTAATTTTCCACCTGGCACCTGTCCACACTGCCAAAAGCACAGATAACTGCATTAAAGACTCAGGAAACCAAACATATCAACAATCTGGGCTGATATTAACCCCCATAAAAAAATGGACGCCACCCTGATACTGCCAAGTAAAGTATGGCTGACATTTCTGTGACTAAAACATTGTCTTCAATGGTTTTATGTAGTACCTGTGTTTTTTAAGAAGCTGAGTTTTATGTTTTGGGTAAGCGCAACAAAATTAAACAGATTTAAACACCTGAAAAGTTTGTTTTATGAATCTTTCTATGAGTTCATGTCCTGTTCTTGTTGTATATTTTTTAAAGAAAATTACCTAAATTAATTATTTTCTAAATTAAATTCACATGTATTCAGATGTACCTGCACTGAGTTAACACAAATCTCTAAATTTATTGAGCATTTCAATAAGAACCATTGCTATAAATATTCTTGTCGGCCATTTTGGAGTAGAAGATTAAATTTTTATTTATTTTTTTACTATCGTAGGATTGACATACTCTTGAACATGTAAGCCCTCCAGAGGCTGAGCACACACTGATGGGCAATTTTCATTTTAAAGTTCTTTGTCCAAATTAGGGCAAGTCAGGTCCTGTAATCTTTAGGCCAGATAAGGATGTTTTTCTGTAGGGAAGGTGCAGCAGGAGAACTAAAGCAGAAGGGTGATGGTGCTTAAATTAGAGACCCAATAGAAATTTAAGACGGGCACATCAGCAGGTTAAGACAAGCCTCTGCGGATCGCTCCAGGACGAAGTTTGCGTCAGGTTACCAGAAATAGCGAACAACATGGTGCGTGTTCTCCTGACTGGCTTTGTTAGTCATTGTTGGAGCTACAACTCATCAAGTCCAGTTCTGGTTCTCATCAGTTCATCATCCAGTGTTGAGCTCCAGCTGCTGCAAAACCTACTAAGAACTATTCACCATTTTCAGCAGCAAATACTCTGCAGGTTTCTGTTTTTTCTAACTTAGAAAATTTGACTTGAAGTGAAAATGGAAAACGTAGTTGATAAAGAATGAATGATCATAGTCCAGACAACACATTAGCATTAAAGATGTTTAAATCATTAAAGTGTCACCGTTTTTGGTATCCAGTAACAACAAAAAAAAAAGGATACAGAGACTTTTACGAAAGTGATTTACATGTAAGTCACCGTTGAAGTTGTGAGCGATGTGACGACTTCCTGCGTTGTAGTTTGCCTGTAGTTTTAGCAATGGCAGAGGAGGAAATGAACGAAGACATTCAGACCATGTTGGCCGGTAAGGTTCATAGTATCACATGTCATATGTCACAGCTAAATGTTAGCTACTGGGTAAAATTTAAAACGTCAACAGAGTCCACACCTCCAGGAATATCAATAGCGGAGTGTACACACCTTCTGGACGAAGCAAATAACAGAACAGGGTTTGGGTTTTTACCAGCCAGGCTAGCAACTAGCTAACCATTAAGTAAAGTTTGCTTCTGGAAAGCGAAACTCTTCCAGTAGAAAGTTGGAAAATCAGTGGGATTTGCTCAAGATCTACTCATTCAAGTTAGCAGCTATTAGCATTAGCATAAGCAAACTATAGAGGCTTTTTATTTGGCTTTTGGTAAGCAGAAAAAAAAAGTTCAGTGAAAACAAATTGGCATACTTAGATTTATATATAACTCCTCCTGACTAAGTTTTGAATGTTATGTGCCGTATTTAAATTAACAATATGTACCTTCTTAACAATAAAACATAATTCATTCATTTATGGTTATACATAAATATATGCAGAAAAAAATAATTTCTAGTCCAAAACCTAAACTTTCGGATTAAACAGAAAGTTTAATATTTTACACTAAACCCAGCTATATATATATATATATATATATATATATATATATATATATATATATATTTAAACAGTATGTTGTTTGTGAAACCCATACTCTATTTGTGAATTTTAAATAGTGGATTTTTTTTAATTTTTAAAGTAAGAATTGAAAAATGGGACCTAAGTAGGTCCAATTTGCATGTGATTTGACTTCCCTTTTTTTTTTTTTAAACCTATTTAATTTAAATGTGACAGTTCTTCCAGGTAGCTCTCTATTTAGGCCATTAATCATTAAACAGACGTGCGTTCTGCATCCACAATCCTGCAGTAAAACAAATCATTGTTTGTTCCTCGATGTGTCGTTGCAACATCTCCTCATCTCATTTTGTGACAATAAGAAAAAGTGTCACGCGCCGGCGACAGATTAATCCGATTGCTTCAGGTTTGACATTCCTGACATTTCTCAACCGTATCACTTTACTCTGTCTCCACCAAACTAAAGCGCAGTTGGTAAAATGTCAAACATTTCCAGAGTGTAAGAATGTTTTCGGCATTAAAGATTTGGTCAAATACCTAAGCGGCATAATGCAGAGAAGAACGAGGCTTAGCTTCTTCAAACAATACGACAAGACACAAAGGCGGAGATAAGCCACCGCTGGATTTGTCCTGTTTGAGGGATTGCCAGAAGAATGCTTTCATCGTTCCCCAAAAAAGCAAGACGCCGAGCATTTTCAAAGCCACGCGTGACAATCGAGTCAAAATTAGTTCCTCGTAAACTAACAGTTGCATTTTTAGCCTCGTTAAATCAAAAATCTTTGTCAGTATAATCTATTCAACTCCATTATAGTCTCTAGCTCTGGGAGGATGAAGATGGATGTCAGAGGAATTACATCAGCGTCAGCAGTTTTATGGCAGGCAGGTGAAAGCGTTGACGTCCGGGCACTCTGTCACTGAGAACACGAAGAGAAGGTGAGACTCCCGAGATGAATGGCTGCGTGTTTGTGCTCAGCCTACTAGGTAAAGAGTTCATGAGAATGGCAAACTGTTGTAGTTCAATTTATGGGTTGGCGCCTCGACGTCCGTGGCGCCACGTTTCGTAATGCTTGTTTTTACTGCGTGAGCCTTATAAAAAGAACGGCTCGGGATGTGTCAATAGCTCCGGCCTTTCACAACTGTTCCCGACGGTACAGAGCTGAGCAGCCCTTTTTTCCACATTTTCTAGAATACACACACAAACAAAGGAAAACACGCAAGCAGGTTACCTTTATGTTTCTGCAAACGCTCAAGGTGAATGAGAAGAAATGGACAAGAGGTTCCAAAGGTTCAGGATGTATAAAATCCCAGACATTCCCTCCTTATATGGCTTGCACTAATAAGTTGATTTACACATATCATGTGCAACAACTAGTTTCTCTTTCTGTTGTGACCTCTGATCTTTATCATGTCCTGAACCAGCTGGGTCTTATTGATCCTAAGAATCTTTGCCATATCAAGTAAACATAAATTTTCTCTCCAAAACCGACGCTTCTTAATCTTTCCTTCCATCTTTTCCCTGGAGTGTCGTATTGGTCTAGGTCACACCAGCTCCCATCTGGGTCAAAGCAAAGCTTCCCACAGCAGCTTTCTTCTCTCGGCTGAACTCTTTGTACGCCCGTCATAAATCTTAGGTCCGGCCCGTTTTCATTCCCCAAAAAGTGACATGCAAGCAGGAGATAGATTGTTCCTCCTGGCTCTAGATCAAGCATCTCAATCAGAGTTTCAATCACCCAGAGCGGACATTTCCAACCGGGAGGAGACACACAGCTTTCCACATGTTGTCATATTCTTCATCTATTTTACAGGAATTTTGGATTGACCAACACAAAGCAGTGCAGCTCTGTGTGGTGGAAGTGTGACAGACCACTTTACTCATAAATACTCCTAAATGAAATCCAGTGCAACCATTTTCTTTACCCCTTTGACTTCCAATAACAAAAGCTTTGGAGCCATAATCGCACGAAAAGGTGGATCTTCAAAGCATTGAGTAAGTATTACAAGTGGACATTGCCCTTTATAAGAAATACTGAAAACCATGTATTATTTTTAGTATTGGGACTAAAATTTATCATTAAGTTAACTGCAAGGTCTGTAATTAATGAATTAATTGATTAAAACTAATTCCGTTTTCATTGAAAACATATTGGCAAAATAAGCAACATTTTCAAATTTAAAAGCCTTTTTGCTACTAAATTATTGAGCAAAAAGACATTTGAGTTCAACAGCAAAGACATTTATTGTTTTTAATCTGTCATTTAGGTTATGCAACCATCAGCTTGGTGCAAAGTGGTGAACCCCGGATCGTTCATGGAACTTCCTTGAAAATGTATTTTTATTTTTTTATAAATGTGGGCTGTGGAGAGAGTTGGGGACGTCTGTGCTGCTGCTACGTGTTTAGCATTGAGAAGCTATTTTAGGCTTGAATAGCTTTGCTGATAGGCTATTCAAGCCTATCAGCTATAAACTATAATTATAGCTAACTATAGTTTTTGCAACAACTTGCACACGACAATAGTCTTTTCCAGCGTCCCATCAGACCCTTTTTTGAATCAAATATTAACCTCCAGTTGGCCAAGAAAAGCGGCTTTTATGTCCACCGCTGTTGTTTACGGAAGCGGCTTGTGCGTCAGATTTACTGGCGTACCGGAAACTCAACACAAAGGTTCCGCGTCTGGACTTTTTTTATATATGTATGCATATATAAAATAGAAAATGCAAGTGATTGTGTTAAAAAATTGTCTATTTAATGAATTAATCTAAATTAACTTTAAAACAGCTGAAACACTGACTTCCTTTAAATCTCGACTAAAAACCACTTGTTTAGAATTGTATTTGAAACGTAATCAATTATGAATTTCATGATGGCGCTTGACTTAATGTAATGGTTTGATTATTGAGTCTATGTTGCATGACTTTGTGTTTTGTGTTTGTTATGATGTAAAGCACTTTGAAACGCCTCGCTGCTAAAATGTGCTATACAAATAAAATTTGATTGATTGATTGATTGATTGATTGATTAACGCACCAAAGTTAATTATTTTCCTTCAAATTCACATTTATGAGCTATTTTGTATTGGTAAATGACCTTTACTTGTACAGCACTATATCAAGTGAAGTGTTTTACCCAAAGACTGCTGGTCTCTCACATAAAATACCACAAAAGTACATTTACGTCTTTATTTATGATGTCAAAAAATGTGGAAATAATTCAAGGAGTATTGCAGCTATGTAAGAAACTTTATGTATAAATGTGCATCTATTCTTGTAAGTAAACTTGTAATGTGCATGCACACCGTTCTGTCCTAAAAATTGCAGAGAATGATAAATAGGAAAGAGAAGAGAAGCAAGAAGGGAAAGGAGGTTGTGGATCGGAGCAGTGTGGGGAATTCAGCCTGGTAAATTAGTTACAAAAACCGAGATCGACTCTATAGATCCACTTTTAGTTCAGCAGGAAGTAGCTGTAGCTGTTGTGGCTGATGGCTGCACAGGTATTCACTGCCTGCCTTCAGTAAAGTTGAACTTTGACCCCGGCTCTCGCAGCTCCAGCTGAGGTCGGCGTTACACAAGTCAGGATCTCTGTCTGTGGGTGGTCTTCAGGGACACAACCTGACTGTCACAATAAGACCTTTGTGTCCTAACTCTTCACTGCAAGGAAGCGAATATGTGACAATATACAGGAGCAAATCTTATCTTGTTAATGATGGGCAATGGCTATGAGACCATGTCATGTCAAGTCTTTTACTTTGTCTCAAATCTCTGAACCTTTCCTACCTATGTGTGTTACTCTTTCACCTATCCATGGTTAATTTACAATGAAATGTGAAATATCCCAGCATGCAAAGAAAAACAAGAAGTTAATGCATCATATTGTAAACATTAATAAATTCATGCAAGTGTCAAGTCAACTTGTTACTTATTTCTTGAATTCTCTTTTATTGTTCTTAATTTTTGTAATTGTTTGTGTATGTTTTTTTTTTTAAATCTTTCTACTATATATTCATATTTAAAGATACAAAATTGGTGCACCAACATAAAATCGAGGCTTTGCAGCTTACAGAAGACAAATAAACAACTCCTTCAAATATTACAGCATAATTACACTAAAATTATCCAGTGTGACAATTAGTGACAAGTGGAGAGATGCAGGGAATTGTTTTCGGGAGGACGGCCAACACAGTCTTGCAAATCAGCCAGTAAATTCCTCATCCAGGGGATAGTTCGTACATAATTAGCGTTGCATCCCCGCAAGGCTTTCACACATCAAAGAAAGACAAATAAACAGCATGTCTTCTTTGATGGCGCTGCGAGAAGAACTTGTTTGTTTCATGTCACTCGGATGTTGAAATGATGGCGTGTGATCGTGGAGCAGAATTACATCATACGTCTGAACCAGCGGGATGCTCTGAGCGTCCCATATTTCCGCTTTGTTTTCTCACATGTTAAGCACGACGATACTGGCAACAGTCAAAGAGGTGTGAATATTTGTAGCTAAAAATGGAGAGGGAATGAGATGAGCGACATTCAGGTTTCGTCTGTTATTTCCCTCCTGGAAAAGAAATTCAGACTTAAACACTAAAACGCTGATTTTGTTTTATTGAACAGCAGGCAAGAATCAATAGTTTTGTAACAACAGCACAGGATCTGACATGTGACTGACTGAGTTGAGATGTGTTTATGCTGGGGAGGGTGATTACAGGTGAGTCCAATAACTGTGAGAAGCTGAGGAATATTGTATGACAGATACAGAACTAAGAAAACATGGCATAGTGCACCGGAAAATAAGTAAAGTACGCTTGATAAAGATACTTGCTGTTGCAGCAGATCATGATTGTTGCCATTGACGGGTGTAAAAGAGGAGAATATAGAGGGTGGAGCAAGCTTGGTTATCAGTCAGCTGAATCTGTAAGCTTGTCTTTAAACCAGAGTTGTGCGTGAAATACGTGTCCAAATACGTGTCCAAATACGTATCCAAATAGATGCATTTATGAGTTGCACATGAAGCATTTTTTTAAAAAATATTTTGAGCTTATTGACTGTGACTTTTACAAATGACAAATTTGAGCTGCGCCTATCTCGGCACCATGAAACGATTCGCAGCAAATTTCAGCTTCTTAATGCAGAAAAAACAGCGACATCTCCACATGAAGACACAAACTTAAGGACAGGACTGTGTATGTCTATACATGATCGTAGATGCAGGTCAGACAAGCTGCGTTTCCACTGACCATAAAATAGAGCAAAATGGAATTATGAAAATAAATTTGCTCAACAGAAACACGGCAATTTTGAGAAAATTTTTGCTGAAATGTTCTGAGGTGGATTTTGGACTGTATCAAAATGTGATCAACAACCGGATGTTACTGCTGGCGATGATGGCACCACATGGTTTTTAATGACGTATTGCATAAACAAGCTTATTCATGCGTGATTTTAATTCAGTTTCTTATTTAATGGAAACACTGCAATTGCGAAATTGAGTTTTTTTGACATTGTTTAATATTTTCTGGGCAGGTTTGTAATGGAAACACAGCTAATGTTACCCACAAATATATGTCTTTGTGTTGACTGGTTGTTGATATTCTATGCCTCTGCAATTTCTTTAAGCTTAACTCTGTACACTGACAGCCATTTAAATTGATAACTTATGCTGAGGCTTTCTTTCTGCGCCCATGTTGTTGTGTCAATGTGTGTGAACCTGCTGCAGGCAGGGAATGTGATTTTGTTTGCAGGTATTACAGAAACGAACAAAGGAATGCAGCCTCACCCTCGTGCACTGTGTCACATTTAACTTTTTCCTTTGACCGTCACACAGGTAAGTATGGCAGAAATAAGAGTTCAAATGGTGTTTTTACGTGACGATTCTATCTACTGACAGGTTTAAACAAAAACCAGGATCTTTCTAAAAGACAAAACCCATTCTCGTCCTTCTAAAAAATCCTTTTGCACTCCATAATTTTAGATTTATTTTGCTTCCTGACATTAGGAGCAAAGAAACATGTACGCATGTGAACAGCTGCATTGGGAATTTGTTTATATTAAAGTAGGGTTTGTGTGAGAAAAGAGAGCAGGAGAGATTTAAAATGACTGGCAATGTCAAGGCCACCTATGCTACCATAACAAGTATGCAAACTCTCTGATTAAATATCTAAAAATGTTGAGCTCTATTTGAACATGAACTGGTTCATTTTAGACTTTAATTCAGAATGCATTGCTGCTGAACTGTAAACTTGAATGAATTATGTTATGAGTGAATTAGTTCTAGCTAAGCGCAAATTTTCCCAGAACAGATTTGAGCGCAGACAGAGGAAGCGTTGTTTGTTTGTTTATTTTGTTCTGCAGAATTACCCAAGACAAACAGCAGTAGATTACCACAGATTATAACATCTTTTATGATACGTTTTGCATCAGCGCAACAACGACTGTACCGATAACTCTTGGACTGATAAAGATCAATATTTGAAATGGGTCAAACCTGTGTAACCTACCACAGAGGGAAACTGTCAGGCTCTTTGAAATATTTTAAGACCCTTGCCTTGATTTCACAATAGTAAATCAAGGCGAATTTCACTGCCAGGAGACACAGCAAAACTGAGTCATCGGGCAACCAAGTCGTTCACGCAGATGAATAATCAGAATGTAAATTATTCATAGTGAGAAATGAACCTAAGCCACCACACAAGGCATATTCAAATGTGCAACGTGAACTGCAACAATGGTCGGTGAGGCGTCCATCAGCAGTGATGCAGTACAGATGGAGTGAAACTCTGCAGGCCAAACAATCAGGTTATTAGTTTGGAGTAATGTAATCTACTTCAACAGTTGTTGTCCTGCTAACCCGGATGACAATATTAAAAATGTTAAAGAGTGCATTTAATATCTTATTCCCTCAGTTTTATAATTTTAACGCTTTGAAAAAGACACCGGATAATATTTTATGGCCCCCAAAACTTGTATTTAACTTGTAATATAACCCAGAATTAAAATGTGAAAAATCGCAACTTGCCACTGGTTGGTGATGGGATTTTCTAGCCTAGTTTAATAAACAAAGAACAAATTTTATACACATGTACAAAACCGTACAAGCTCGTTTCATTTTCTGTCATTTAAAAACAGAAGTGCAGCTGTTATTTACACTGCAGTACCACACCCTGGAAAACACTTCCTCACCTCTAAGCTTCACTTTTTATGGTTTGCTTTGCAAATCTAGGTAGAAGGCAAATGAACTTCCTGTGTTTCTTAAAGACGTTTCACCTCTAATCTTCAGTTCTGTGCACGGCTGACAGAAACATGCCTGTAACATAAACTACACTACTATGGCCATAAAAGTCACTAAATAGGATAATTTAATTAATGTTTTATTTGATATTATAAAAGTCATTTCAGTGCAAATCTGCTCAGAAATGTGGAAAACTGTTTTTTTACAGAAACCATAAGGATATTAGCAGACGCTTCACACCAAACACAATAGAATTCATAAGGTGGAGTCTTACGAGGAAGAGCATTGCTGGTGAAGTAGAAGAGATACTTGGGGCACGGGATGGTGAC
This sequence comes from Alfaro cultratus, assembly GCA_903066825.1. Classification (NCBI taxonomy): domain Eukaryota; kingdom Metazoa; phylum Chordata; class Actinopteri; order Cyprinodontiformes; family Poeciliidae; genus Alfaro; species Alfaro cultratus. The sequence continues at coordinate 15,478 of CAEFZX010000252.1, read as the reverse complement.
CACCTCTCCGACGTCGGCAGAGGGCCAGCAGGCGATCTTGTCCCAAGTGATGTTGCAGCCTACCAGGAAAAACAGAAGAATATGAGCTGAAACGACCAAAAGCGATGCATAATCAACAGAGGAAACACTGTACAACCAAAGGGCTGAAGGTGAGGGCGAGGTCCGGCGTTAATGACGAACGGCAGCCCGATTAAGCTGAAGATGGAGTTACCGCGGCAGCTGAAACATGTAACGTTTGCTGCCGTGGCTCGGGTCCGTGACGGCGGACAACCCGAGGTAACAGAGTGTCACCATGACTATTAAAGCAGCTTTCCTTCCTTCGCTGCTGTTTGAATTCAGAAGATGAAGCCGTAACTTTAGGGATCAGGTCGCCACGGTGCCACACCTGCTCCCACGACCTATTGAAACACTATCCCCAGGATACATTCGAAAAGGAGTTTATTCACTGCAAATGACGAGTAAGTTAAAATGCTGATGGGAGTTTAATGACTTTTGTGTTGTGTGAAAATGATCAGTCTCTCTGCGTCTCTCGCCAGTGTTTCAGTCACACTCGGTGAAATCATAAGCGAGCCGAGTGTGATGGCGTACTGTGTGCTTCCCCCATCACTTCGCCGCATGTAATTCAAAACCTATCAAGAATAAAAACAACAGATCACCAAATTGAGGTTCATTGTTGCATATTTGTTCTTTTGTAAAAAAGTGATTCATGTACATGAAAGTCCTGGCTCAGGTGGATTTGTTTTGCTTTTCCGTCCCAAAGGAGCGCTCGACTTACTTACAGTGTGAGGTGATTCCAGAAAGTTTTAATTAAGCTTCAAGCGACTTTGACTCTTCCACATTTTGTCACAAATACAAACTTTGATGGAAACTTACAGGAATTTTCTGTAGACAGGATAACATCACAGTTTGGGGTGTGTCAGAAAGCAGAAAAACAACAAAATAAAATGTTATTCTACAAATAAGAGAGTGAATACTGTTTTTTATTCCATATCTATGAAATATTTACATTGAGATTAAATTATTGAAATACACAGGTAAAAAAAAAAAAGGCTTCAGAGGACAATTCACTATACTGGATTTTATTTAGGGGTACCAAGGTAAATGCAAACCCACTAAATAATTCTAATAATAATTTTTATTACAAGTTTGAAAACAACACATAATTCTATCAATAATTCCTTCCACTTCTCAGTTATGTAAAGTGGAATGAAGACATGTGAACGCTGCAAAAAAAAAAAATCTTACCAACTATTTTGGTCTATATCTTAGTGCACTTAAAATAAGACAAAACTAACTTACAAGCAACTTTTCAGCAGGAAACAGGAGTGTCAACAATTCCTTAATATGGAGGAAAAAATACTATTTCCATTAGCTGATTATTTTACTTTTTTTTAACCCATGTTATAAGTAAAATAATCTTCCCATGGAAGGAGAACTTTTTCATCAATGTTAAGGAATTAGTGACTTAAAACACTCTCCTACGTCTTGATTAAAAGTTAATTGTAAGTCAGTTTTGTCTTATTTCAATCGTGCTAAGATATTTGCACTAGAAACAAAAAATACTTGATAAGATTTTGAGTTTTTCCCGTTAAAAAGTTGGAAAGCTTTGGTGTGCTGCCTTGTGTTGGCCTGTCACATAAAATACACTGAAATTCATAGTTTCCAAGTGACAAGCTAACGAGATATGAACACTTGTGCTAGAACTTCTGGGAGTCAAAAACAGCAATGATTGAACATGATGATAAGCCAGAATGAGGTGGACTTGTGTTCAGCCATGCAGGTGAGAACGTAAAGCCAGGAGGCGTCTGAACGGCTTCTGTTGTCTTTAGCGCTTGTTGTCGTGTCTATCACAACCCAGCTCTGTGATGCGCAAAGGATTATGGGACGAAATAATGGCAGCCACCAAAAGGAAGTGAATCGAAGCACAGGAAGTGAAACGACGTACGGCGCCCACATACCTGTTGTGTTGTTCTCAACCTGAGCGTGGCACATGGCTCTCTCCTTGTCTATTTCCAGAATCAGGTCACACATCGAACTCTGCGCCGAACGCACCTGCAGACACAATATTTCACTTTTGTCTTCTTTGCGTTTTCTGGGAAGTGCTGTACAATATGAGAGCTTTGCATGATTGTCCACACACCTTGAATTTCTTTTCACGTTTGGTCACTTAATGAAGTCATTTTTTTGTTTGTATCATCTTTGTTTGTTCTTAGTTAGACAAAATTAGCCATCGATAACAGAAGAAAAATAGCCTTTTGTCTTATTCCGTCGCATTTACAAACATGTTAAATGATGTGCATTGTCCCCAGCAAATAAATGAATAAATAAATGTATTATATCAGCATTTTTTTTATGACAAGCCAACACAAACTGGTGGAACAAGTGTTCTTTTTTTTTTTTTTTTTTTTTTTCATAATTTCTCCCAAAACATTTGATGTGTTGGAGACACCTACAAGTCTTTACAGCCCATTCTTTTTTGCTAACTAGCTAAAACTCTGATAAATTGGACAGAAAGCATCTGCGAACTTCAATTTTCTAAGCATTCTTCAGATTCTCCATTGGATTTATGTCTGTACTTTGACTGGGCCATTCTAACGAGTGAACAGGCTTCGATCCAAACCGTTCCTGTGTAGCTCCAGCTGTATGTTTAGGGGGATTTCCACCTCCGTCTCAACTCTTTTGTGTCCTGTGACGGGTTTTCTTATTGAATTCTCAGATAAGTAACTCCATCCATGTTCCTATTCAAGTTTAAGAAAACCAACCACACCAGCATAACGCAGCCACCACCATGTTTCACCATGGGGAACGACATGCTCGGGTTCATAAGAAGAGTTAGATTCTTGCCTCTCAAAATGTTTTTATTATGGCTTTCTTTTAACAATACCTGGAAAACAATAGTCCAACTTGTTACCTGTGAGAAGTACGTGGGCTGCTATCTGGCTGATTTGTTTGTTTCCACCACAGAAGATGTTGGCAAGATTTCAGTGGAATCATTACCATAGATAAGGCAAAGCTTTTTCCTTGACTTGACAATGAGAAACATTTGCATACACCTGCAAACAGTGTGTGTTTTCCATACAAAGCCGGCGCTAATTGGCCCAGCTGGTGGGCTGACCTGGTTTACATGCATTCACAGTGGTTTTATTGTTCCTGAAAAGCAAAAAGTGATGTGACCTCAAATGCTCCCGACACTCTAACCGTGTTTCGAGGTTGTTTCAGACAACAACACATCAAAATGTGATTTCTTTTCTGGTTTGGAGTTTCTGAAAATAACAGGTTTTCCATGCCACTTTTCCACAATTTTGATAATGTGGCACATCAGTGGTTTTCAACAGCTTTTAAAAACTTCTTTTCATGTTCAATGACTTTTAAAGGCACGTGATTGCACTGGATTTTATTTAAGGGCATCAAAGGGGGCTGAAATACAAATTCCTGCTGTTATTTTTGTGAGAGACTCCTAAGGCGTGAATACTTTTCAAATATTTTTGATTAGGTGGCTTCTCTAGGAAATTAGTTGCACTGCAATGTACTTCGGAGCAGTGAGCATTTATTTAGTTTATCATTTATTGCCATTTTTTTTATAATAAGAATTTAAATTTATCGTTGTGAAAAATTCAAATGAATGATGTTAAAAACAAAAGTGTCTGTCTTGATTGTTAGTTGAACTATTTTCTCCACTGTTTGTTCAATGCGAGTTCCAATATGAAAATATGATTAAGTACAATAACTGTGTGCATGAAATCTAAAAAGTGGGAATATTTTCCAAGAGCAGTTCTTGTGATCGTTGTGTCAGTTACCTGAATAATAAGTAATAAACAGTTTGTATTGTCACCTTTTATCACAATAGTACAACAAAATTTCATGATAAAAGTTTTAAGTCCACATCGCCCACCCCTATTTTGGGGTACCAGAGTAAAGGGGGCTCCGTGCCACGCATGTCACACCTCTCAGACTTGTTTTTAATCAGTACTCAAGTGAAAATACTAATTTATTGACTATTTGATTTATGGCTATCGCAGTAAAGAAGGCTGCACACAAATGCATGCCACACTTTTCAGATTGACTGGCACACTAGTTTTTAACCAGGGGTTTCAGAGTTAATGGGGCTGCATCCAAACGCCACGGCATTTACCTGTGGAAAAACTCGATACTTTTACAAGATACTCCACATAAGCTTATTGTTGATTCTGCTTTGCTGGATGAGTCTTTCCTTTATCTACATCAATCAGACTGATGGAGTTGACCACTAACGGGGCCCATATGACTCCTGCTGCTTCACTTTCTCTTCTGTTATTTCCCACAGTGATGATTTGGCAATGTTGACAGTGAGGGATGAGAGTTCCCTTCAAGTTGCGCAAGTAGTGAGGAGGGAGGATGATCTCACGTTTAGAAATACCCTGATTTCATTTCTCTTTTTTTCCCTTCATCCAAAGAGCTGAAACACACTTTCTGCTTCTCAAAGAGATCCAACCTCCAGCTGAATTCCGGACCGATCAGCGGATGATGATGGAAATGGAAAACCACGGAGTAGAAGAGAGACGAGGGAAAAGTCGTTGCCATGGTTTCCCCGCTGGACGACTTCTCTAACCTTGGTCATGTACAGAAACTCAAAAGACGCAGACGTCACTGAGTCAGTGGAGGAGTGCGGCTTTGTTTGGAGGCAAAAATGAACTGAGAGGTGAGAACTTGGAGAGGAAATGGAGGCAAAATAAACAAATAAAGATTTTTAACATCGCGTCCCGGTGATAAAACGACGGTAAAATCGCAAATTTTCCATCCACTAACACGGATCAGTGTGTGAAATCAGATGAAGATCCGCGGAGCAGTTTGGTGCGCGCTGCAGCCAACAGCCACTTTGGAGACCATCCGCATATAACACGATTTACAACTAGAGGGTCAGTCTGACATCGCCCAATATAGCAGATTAACCAACCAGAGCGCTTGGAGAACAAACGAGCGAAAAGTTCAAGTCGTGAGAAAAGTCAGAGAGCTTAAATACACTCACCAGATCCAGCAGCGCGCAGGACAAAAACAGGCAAACGCTCCTGGAGAACCGCACCAACATAGTCCTCTAAATCAACCAGAAGATTAAACATATATTTATAAAATATAAAGAATGTTAAATAAGTCTTTTTAAAAAATAAAAATCTGTGGTAATCCGAAGCAGGTTTTGAATGGGTCGCTGTGTTCGCTCTGTGCGCTCTGCGCTCCTGGTGGTGAGATCTGCTCCGCGCCACAAGTCTTCCTCCTCCTCCTGCTCTTCCTCTTCCTCCTCCAATGAAACCAAACCAATGAGAAATCATCTCCGAACAAGGTGCGTAAAAAAATTAAAAATACATTAACAGACAAAATGTCCTCTCTATGAAACATGTTTGGAGATTTTTGTCACACGGACATATCTGTCTCGTCACATCGTCACTTCTTATTTTTTTAAAAAAAATAAAAATGTAAATTTGCGGTCTGGGAGAGAACAGTTATTTCTTTTTTTACTTCCTGGCAGTAAATAATTACAAAAGTCCATAACCTTCGTGGAGCAACAGGTAATCCTGGTTCAAACATTCACATGTAGCATCGCTGGCAAACTGCATTTCTGGACAATAATCTTATGTTTGGATGAAAAACAGGGAGCAAAAACTTGTTCATCCGTTTGTTTGTTTTTTTGTTGTTGTTTTTTTTGGGTTAACGGACAATACATAAATAAAAAAAATGCTTTAGTGACTTTACACGACAAATGCATTGAAAAATCTTAAGCTTTTATTTTTGTCAGCTTCTGGGGGGAATAAAATGCTGTATGAAAAAAAATCTAGCCGCATAACATCCCTAAACACGAGGATGGACAGAATAAATATAATGCTAATCAGACGGAAATGACTCATAAAGAATCACCTGCTCAAAAATCCATCACCTATTAGAGGTAATCGCTTCGTAAATTGTTGCCATAACGCACAGGCTGGAGGCCCGTGGAGGTGCTGATCCAAAGAAGAGGAGTTGAGCTGCGGGCTGCCGGTCAGCTGCTCCGGTCCCTCTCTGTGTGCAGCAGCGGGGATAATTACGAAAATGCATCAGACTCATCGAGCTCAAGATATGAGCACGTTGGGAGCAGGAAACCCAAGGCAGTGTAAACCAGATTGAGAAGGGTTTGCTGCTCACTTCTGATTAAGTGCTGTCATAAATCTTCTGCAACTCCCCAAAACACTCACAACACAACGAGGAGCGCGATTTTATTAAAGCAGCAGCAGCAGCTCGCAACTATTAGAAATGTTCCAGAAAGAGCAACAGTTTTGTTATTGCTATCAAATCTAGAAGGTTTCGTACCATAGACGCCCCCCCACCACCACCCTTTTGTCATGTTATAACGTTTGTTATAACACGACGAATATATTTTTAGATTTGGCCAGGAATACTAAAAAAAAATTGAAACAAATTTTCTTAGAACTCCTCTAACTGTTCAATAGAGCCCAGCTCAGTGCAAGTCCAGCTGTTCTGTGAACAGTTTCATAAAGACCGAGGGCTGGTCAGGGAGGAAAGCTGTGACCAAGCGTCAAAAAGGCTGTCCACGCCTCTTAAATTTATTTATTTATTTATTTATGTATGAAGTTGTTCTTTAATTCGTTATTCACAGGTCTTAATTTTGTAGAGGCATGTATATTTAATGTACTTTTTTTTTTCTTCTCATGGGTATTTGCTGTCAGGCAAAAGTTTGAGCCTACGGTGGCCCTGAGGTGCAAATCACTTCAGCAAATTGTAAGCACAATTACAAATTACAAAAGCGCTACAACATGAACGAAAACATTACAACATGAACGAAAACGTTACAACATGAACGAAAACGTTACAACATGAACGAAAACGTTACAACATGAACGAAAACGTAACAACATGAACAAAAACGTTACAACATGAACGAAAACTTTACAACATGAACGAAAACGTTACAACATGAACGAAAACGTTACAACATGANACATGAACGAAAACGTTACATTAACGAAAACGTTACAACATGAACGAAAACGTTACAACATGAACGAAAACGTTACATGATCAAAAACGTTACAATATGAAAGAAAATGTTACAACATGAACGAAAACGTTACAACATGAACGAAAACGTTACATTAACGAAAACGTTACAACATGAACGAAAACGTTACAACATGAACGAAAACGTTACAACATGAACAAAAACGTTACATGAACGAAAAAGTTACATCATGAAAGAAAACATTACATGAATAAAAACGTTACAACATGAACGAAAACGTTACATTATCGAAAACGTTACAACATGAACGAAAACGTTGCAACATGAAAGAAAACGTTACATGAACAAAAACGTTACAACATGAAAGAAAATGTTACAACATGAACGAAAACGTTACAACATGAACAAAAACGTTACAACATGAACAAAAACGTTACAACATGAACAAAAACGTTACAACGTGAACGAAAACATGAACAAAAGCAGTACAACATGTAGTTTTAACGTTCTAACGAACGTTAAAGCCAGAGTAACTTCCGGTTCAAAAGTAAAAACGAGCTATAGTCCAATCAGCGATTTCTTACATCTCCCACTGGGACATACCTCTTCCGTTTTCGTTCATGTTGTAACGTTTTCGTTCATGTTGTAACGTTTTCGTTCATGTTGTAGCGCTTTTGTAATTGCTTTCAATTTGCTGAAGTGGTTTGCGACTCAGGGCCACCGTACTGTGGGGATTAAAGTTGTAGCTATACAATGTGAAAAGCCCAAACCAGGGTCACAGTTTTTGTTATGCTTGATTGTAATGTAGTAAGTTATCCCAGTCAATCCCAATAGTTGCTCTTAAACACAGTATCATTCAAGCTAGCATTAAAAAGGAGCCTTAAAAGGGCTTAAATTTGACTGGGCTGAATCTGAGTTAGAACATAAAATAGCATCCCAAACCTTGAGTATTAATGAAGCAATTTTTTCCCCACTGTCTGAAATTGAAAATAAAATCAAAATACAAGGAGATTGTACAGAACAAATTAAAAATGGAAAGAAATACTGCAACTTACTAAAGGTAAAAGTATTACAGGGATTATATGTAGATATGAAAAGAAGTTTGTAGTTTGGTTTTGAACTAAGAGAGAGAGTCGATGAGGAAATCTGTCCTTTGTGGAGGCACAGTACAACAAAAGCCACTGCTGAAAGAAAGCCTCAAGAAGATGATTTAAAGTATTTAGTTCCTGGATAAAGGATTATTGGATCCCCCCCCCCCTGCTTTTGAAATAAGAACATTTGTTTTATTTGTAAACCCCAAGAATCTATTTTGCCCCAATTTATTGCCCTGTCTTGAGGGAATCCTTAAGTAAAGCCCCTGCATTCCTCCATAGTTGCTTCACAGCTGTTTTCCAGTCAGGTAACTTGCTGGCTCATCTGTGGCCATCAGTTTGTTTGTTTTTTTCTCTCTATTTGAAGCAGTTTTGCAGCTGCAAAGTTTCATATTCCTTACTTAAAAAGCCTTCCAACAATGGGCAAATCAACGTCATCCATTCGAATGCCATTATCCCTTTCAGCAGGGCGTCAAGGACAGATGTACCGGAGAGGAAGCAACACCTGAATCACAATGAGGCGTTATGAAGCGACAGAGGAGGCTTTGCGAGAACTGAAATTATTTAATGCACCGCAGTCTCTTTCTTCGCCTCCCCCTCTATGCTATAAAAACCTGTGGAGTCAGAGATATCCCTCTAGATTTGCTTCTATTTCTGTGGAGCTGATAGCCAGAAACGCAGTAATCTGCTTCAGTGAGAGAATTTACATTTTCAGTCTCTGTGACTCTTTTCTGTCGTGGAACAGGAGTGGAAACGTTGTATGAAAGTGGCATGCAGAGGAGAGGGAAAAGTGCTGGTTCACATAAAGTCATGTAGAAAAATTAGGACACCCCGTGACAGCCTGTGTGACTTTAAGACGTATTAGGACAAGTGGAGCAGTTGGGAGCACTCTTTCCCAGCAGGAAGAAAGTCATGGGTTCAAAATGTCTTCCTGCTTGCATGTTCTGGCGGTGCATGCATGGGTTCTCTCCAGGTACTCTGACTTCCTCCCAGGTTGGTTGATTGGTGCTAACGTTAGTTAAGCCAGTTTTTAAAAATTGCTTACAGAGGCAGTTGCCCAGGGCTCCAAGATTTGGGGTGGCCCAAAGAAATTGTTTTTTGTTTATACTGTACATGTTCATATTAAAGCCATGGGCTCATTTTGCATGTGGTGTTTTATTAAAATATTGTTGGATTTTTATGAATTGAAACTACACCCCAATATGTCAAAATTAGGATATTTTGACATATCCTAATTTTGTGGTAGCCATCTGCCATGTTTTAAACCAACCACCTATCAATTTGCACCTGCAAATATATAGACCTACCTATTAATGTTTTGTAATTTATACGAGTAAAACATTTTTTTATGTAAATTACAGCCCAGGGTCCCTTATTCTTCCAAGTCCAGCCCTGAATGTTAGGAATACTGAAAAACAAACATCAAATGGTATAACTAAACAATTAAAACTGAGGAAAATAGCTTTTTGAACCTTTTGTTAAATGTTACAGGAAATGCTTTTTGGAACATAAAAAGCCTAGATCTTGATTTGCTTTAAGAAAAGAAATGAACATGTCACTGGGCGCCATAATTTCTTCTAATGTCTGTGTACGGCAGGTGTGTGGATACAGGCAGGTGATGTTTGCCGAGAAAGAGAAGCAGATTTCTGCTCAGCACACATTGGGAAGCAGAGAATAAGGAAGCTGGCTAAGTCTGACACTTCACTCTGTGATTAATGGCGAGATCGCACTGGTCACCGCTAATCTGCCTGAGTGAAAAGCAATCAGAGGATTAGCTGCTTCAGAGTTGAGAGCCTGTGTGTTCTGGACCTGCCTCTCTAAGGTAAACATCAGCCTCCTGAAATTATACAAAACATTCAGTTTGATGCAAGACAGAGGCTAACACTTTCATTGAGTCAATTTTAATGAGTTATAGATACGGTATTTTAAGTGTAAGGCTTGAAATTATCGTAATTTGTTTCTAATCCACACCTGGTCAACATTATAGAGATGCAAATATAAACTTAAACTCAGAAATATTTAATTCAATGCCTTTTAAGAAGATGCACATCCACAATCAACAAACTTCTAATGCAATCCTGGCTGGATATTTTTAACTTTTATGGCAGGATTAGTAGAGTCTATTTAAATGAGATGTTTTTTTAATATATATATATACAAGGGAAATCCATGTTTTCCAAAAACCTATGGTTAACCTGCTTTACCCATTCCAGAACATCTGTGGATATGTGTTCAGGTTCATGGTCCTGTTGAAACATACACATTTTTTAACCATCTGATCCAAACCGTAAGAATAGCCAAATTTAAATTTGCTACTCCTCATATAGACAAGTGACTTGCCTTCTGTACATAAGCTCAAAGTCGACAAAAATCACATATGGGCAAAATTCTACCAAGTGTTTGAAGGAGTCAGGGCGAGGCGTCCAACTTTCAGGCCTAGCGCTGGCAGCTTTATGCAAATGGGGCTAATCTGCTGCAAGCGATTCCTGTTCCTTCAACAAAGCAAACAAATAGACAAAGGATTCATTCTTCAACTTCACTTCAATTCAACAGATACTTTGAAACTTGCGTGCGTCAACAATGACATCATCCCAAACACACATTGAATTCAATTAAAAATGCAAAACAATACTTTGTTGATTCCAAAGAGAAATTAAATAAACACGAGAACTGGTGTTGGAATGGATACAGCAAGCTTACATAAAGCGTCTGGAATGAACCGTTATTTCTAAAGGGCCAAGTCCGTCTCAGAAAATGACAAAAGAATAACATGAATGTCACGTTCTTAGCCATGATGAACAGGATTCCAGAAATAGCGTCACATAAAAATAAAAAAAGGGATCTAGTTGCAGCTCCATGTTCATTAAAATAAAAGCAGAAAGGCTCGTCTTACCTTTCGCTTAAAAATATCTTGATGAAATTTGGGAAAATATTCTGTAGACTAAGGAGGCTAAAGTGAAGGCGTTTTTCTCGTTATGTCAAATCAAACAGAAGGTTTCAGAGAAAGGAGCTCTAATGTGGTGGAGGTAGTGTGATGGTCTGGAGCTGCTATCACTCTTGAAGACTTGAAGATGCTGTAGTTGATGTGAGAGGAAAAAATATTGTAGTTTTTTTTGGGGGGGGGTTGCGATAGAAGTACTCAAATAAAAGGCAACAAAGTGAATCTTAAATCCTTTCTGGACAGTTTAGCTAAACTCAAGACATTACTGCTAACCAAGCTAATGCTTGTGTCTTCAACGCTTCTGAATTACGGTTTGAATATATCAAAGCATGTCTTTATATATAGGATGTAATTACAGTATCTTTGTAAGTCAGTTTGATAAGGTTCTGAGTGCTCAAATTGGTGGCCCAGGTTACCATAGCGAAGGAAATTGCAGCATTTGGTCTCATTCAGACTCAAAATTCACTCAAGCTTTGTCTGGAAAGCCTGTTATTGAGGAAGGATCTGTAACTCATAATTACACACTTCAGCAGCCGTGAGCATTTCAAAGCTTTTCAGCCCACATTTGTGATACTTTTATTTTTTTGGCCCGGCGTGAACGATTTGAACGTGCAGGTGAACTGCAAATGTGGTAATTTTTATATTTTCCACAAAAAAAGGGGTCAAATTGAAAAAAAGAAATACATTTTTTATTGAAGCAAATGAGCCAGATGGTGTCATTTCTGACATATAAAAGCTGGAATTAGAAAATGAGAAAAGTACTTACAGTTAAAATCTACACGAGTACTTTAGAAACACTCCAATGGCTGTCAGAAAAGTTCATGAAACTCTAAAAAAAAAATGCATTATTACTCAGTCTAGAAATGCATCCCAGTCATAAATGCATCATTCATGCTGGCAGGTTCACCCAGAAACACACCCCAACAACAACAAGCAGAAAACACACATTAGAGAGTTACTTAAAGAAGTAATTTAACTTAGAAAAAAAGAACAACTCTTGCACCTTTAGACTTTTTATATATAACTTTGCAAATAGTTACAAATTTGCCAGGAACTCTAATATATTATTCATGAGAAGCATTTTCTTTTCTTTTTTTTTTTGCTAGATTAAAAGGATCAAGTAATAAATACTTTTCATTAAGACTGGATGTCTGTACTAGATTATTATTATTATTATTAGTCTGATGTAATTTCTAATCTTGTCATGTTTTCATTAGCTGTGAATAATATCACAATTAACAGAAATAAAGGTTGGAGAATATCTTTCTGGGCGTTATTCTTCTCTATAATGTGTTTCACTTAGTAAGCAGAGTTACTGAAATCAATTAACTTTTCTATAATATTCATAAATTAGAGTATCACAGGACTTTGCAGGTTAAAAACAAATGGGCAGACATAGAAATGTTTAATCATGTGTAGAAAAATGATTTTATTACGACGCATTGCTGTTTAAATAATCCATATTATGATATTAAACACTGATTTTAGACAGTGCAGAGCCAAATTCTGACAAAATATCAGATTTTTTATCCTTTAAACGGGATTTAGTGAATGAAAATGGAAGAACTTCTCACGTCGCTGCTGCCACCTGCTGGACAAGAGAAGTACAGCTGGAATTCTATTGGTTGAGCAGACGTGACGCCATCAAGAAAACAAGGAATTGAAGGTACAAAATAAGCCTTTGTTTCGTTTTCTGTTTCTCCAGCACGTATATGTGACTCATTTACCCTTCGGTTTTATTAGATAAAGGTTTGTTTGTTTTAACCTAACCTGTTTGAAACTATAATACAGTGTAATGGGTCCGTTTTAAACTCGTTTAAACACTTCCATCCTCAGCATGTTCTCTGCTTTTGGCTTGCAGGTTGTTTTAAACAGTTTCATTTTCCAGGTTTTCAGCTATGGGTGACTCTTCTCCAAACCCCTTGGTTTTGATCGGTATGGGCACTAGCATTGCCTTCTCCGGTTTGTTTTATAACCTCTACCGGGAGAAGAAGGAGGAGATAAAATTGCTCAAGGCAAGTTTGGCCTCGGTTAATCAATAAAACAGCTCTGCCTTGTTTCATGGTGACTGAAATTTGTTTTTGTCACCTTTTAGAAAATCCCAGTTTTCAAACCTGATGATCATTTACTTAAAGTGCTGGACGCATCTTCGCACAAACGACTCCAGTATGTTGCTGTTGAAGGTAGAAACCTGTCTAATATTATTATACTTTTTACAATGTGAAGTTTTTGAAGACTTTCGGTTTTCTGTCTGTCTGTCTGTGTGAAGGCGTTGTTCAGGCTGATGGGCAGGTGCTGCAGAGCAAATTTGTGCCTCGATGCCAGGGTGTGATTCAGAAGGTTGTGGTGGAAGAGCACTGGAAATACTGGAACTATGTCACCAGGACTTGGTAACTATAATTCTCTCACAAAGATTGAGATTTTTAATATATTGTTGCAACTACATCTTTCAGTGGATCTTAAGGAGAGCATAAATGTAGTGTGGCCATTGCTGCTTGATTCTCATCCCTCTTCAGTGCTCTGTCTGGGCTTTCTCCTATTGAGTTGGATTTCTTAGGTGCAATTTCAACCGAGCCAATCAGCAAACAGTTGGTGATTTTCTGTGCTGTTTTAGAATTGTAGTCTGCCTGTAGTTTTAGCAATGGAAGTGGAGGAAGTGGACGAAGCTGTAAAGTCTCTATAGGTCACACTTTCACATACTGAATCAACATTAACAGCCACCTTGTTTAGCTCGGCACTCTTTGCAGTGGAGGATGGTTGCTTACAGAGCAGGCAATTTTGTATGCATCGTATGCCTCACAACCAAACGTTTAGCAATTGGGAAAAATTTAAAACTTAAGAGTTCATGCCTCCAGGAAGCAATTGGTTCTCAATAGCTGATGGTCCAGACCGTCTGGAAGAAGCAAAGTCTAGTTTGGTAAAACCAGCTGGGCTTTACCAGGCTAGCACAATTGTACTACAATACTTGTAGAAAGTCTTTACAGCAGCTTTCTCCATTCTTTGGAAAATAGCTCAAACTCAGGAACACCAAAGGCATCTGAGAACATTTATTTCCAAGTGTTGCGACAAATTCTACACTTGGTCTTGGTTATTCTGCCACACATGAATATGTTTTCACCTAAATCATTCCACTGTAGCGCAGCTGGAAACAAAACCTCTGTTGCATCAGAGGAAGCATGATGCTGCCACCACCGTGTTTCACAGCAGAACTGAAGTACTCAGTGTGGCGAGCAACGGTATTTCTTTGCAGTGCGTTGCCTTTTCCGTGTTTTTCATGTGTACTCTCAACAGACTTTCCCACCTGAGCTATTGGTGGGAACATTAAAGTAACATTAAAGTTACTTTAATGTTTCTATGAGTTCTAGATTTTAATGAGCAAGAAAGCTAAAACTAATCGCTCTTTGTAGCCATTGCAGGTATTTTTTGTGACTTTAATGTACATTTGAAATGTAATTTTCCTTCCGCTTCACAATTCCTTATTATATTCAGTTGGTCCATCAAGCTAAATGTCACTTAAATGTAAATATCAGTCATTTATTACAGCTCCTATTTCAGGAACTCCCGGACGGTCAACAAGAACGAGACCAACAACTCCGTCCCCTTCAGTTTAGTCCAGCCTGGTTCTTACATCGCCGACGTTCACGTGAAGGTGCAGAACCCCCTGGAGGCCTCGGGGTGCTACATGGAGAGGGTTTACTCTAAAGTGAGACGCGCTCAGGAGGGTCTGGCGGAGATGGTGGCGCAGGGTCTGAGTGGCGAGAAACCCGAGGCCATGGTGGAGAGCGAACAGATGCTGCGTGTGGGAAGCAGCCTGACGGGGTTTGGAGAGGTGGTGCTGGAGGGTGGCCGGGTGGTCAGCCTGCGGGCCCCGCAGGACGGACGCAGCTACATCCTGGTGCCCAGCGACTACAGGAGCTTCATGGACAGACACGAGGCTTCGGCCAGCATGTGGAAGACGCTGACGGCTGTGACCGGCCTCACCGGGGCTTCTCTGTTAGCCGCCGTCTTGTACAAAGCGTTCGGAAAATCGGACGACAGATCCAGATAGGCGCAGTGCTGCTGGTTTAAAGCTGTGCCTAAAGTTTCCACTCAAAAAAGAA
Source organism: Alfaro cultratus (assembly GCA_903066825.1). Taxonomy (NCBI): domain Eukaryota; kingdom Metazoa; phylum Chordata; class Actinopteri; order Cyprinodontiformes; family Poeciliidae; genus Alfaro; species Alfaro cultratus. The sequence goes on along the minus strand of CAEFZX010000252.1, from coordinate 361 downwards.
CAAAAATCAAGACCAAAAAAAAAAAAAACAACCACCATGCATACCTTATATTCCCAATAATATCAAATGTATTTTAAAGATTGGCACAACTGGACCGATTCAAAGCTTTTGACCTAATGACCTTTGGTCTTAATGACAGTTAATGCTATGATTAATGGCTACCAAGGGATATAATGTGAATATATTAACTGATGTGAAGCAACACAAGGTTTAGTTGCATTATTTTTGGGACATTTTTATTGCTGCTTTTAAATCAAGGGAACAAGATGTTCTTCTAATAAAAGGTGTACCTTTAAATAAATTTTGGTGAAAACATTTTTGCAGCTTTTTCTGCTCCAAAGGGTATCTACAGATTTCAGTA